>SJXQ01002204.1:0-10710 GCA_006408695.1 Aepyceros melampus
TCACTTCATGCGAATAGTTGACTCATTGGAAAAGACTCTGATGCTGGGAAGAATTGGGGGCAGGAGGAGAAGTGGATGACAGAGGATGAGATGGCTGGAGGCATCACTGATTGATGGAAGTGAGTCTGAGTGAACTCTGGGAGTTGCTGATGGACAGGGAGGCCTGGCGTACTGAGGTTATTCTGGTCGCAAAGAGTCGGACACGACTGAGCGACTGAACTAAACTGAACTGACGGTAAAGAGGATTGAATGAAAGCAGTCAAAATGTAAAATTTATCTGTTGTAAAGTAAATAAGTACTAGACATGTAATGTAAAACATAACAAATAGAATTAACACTGCTGTATGCTATAGATGCTGTATGCCACTTCCCTGGTGACTCAGATGGTAAAGTGTCTGTCTACAATGCAGGAGACCCGGGTTCAATCCCTGGTTTGGGAAGATCCCCTGGAGAAGGAAATGGCAATCCACTCCAGTACTATTGTCTGGAAAATTGCATGGATAAAGGAGCCTGATAGGCTACAGTCCATGAGATCGCAGAGTCGGACACGACTGAGCGACTTCACTTTCACTTTTATCCTATATATGTAAATCATTAAGAGTAAATCCTAAGAATTTCCATCACAAAAGATTGTTTATTGTTTCTTTAATTTTGTATCTAATAGTTCAGTTCAGTCACTCAGTCGTGCCCGATTCTTTGCGACCCCATGAATTGCAGCATGCCAGGCCTCCCTGTCCATCACCAATTCCCAGAGTTCACTCAGACTCACATCCATCGAGTCAGTGATGCCATCCAACCATCTCATCCTCTGTCATCCCCTTCTCCTCCTGCCCCCAGTCCCTCCCAGCATCAGAGTCTTTTCCAATGAGTCAACTCTTTGCATGAGGTGGACAAAGTATTGGAGTTTCAGCTTTAGCATCACTTGTATCCATATGAGGCGATAAATGTTCACTAAACTTATTATGATAATCATTTCATGATATATATATAAATCAAATCATTATACTGTACATCTTAAACTTACACAGAGCTGTATATCAATTAAATCTCAGTAAAACTTGAAGGAAAACATAGATATATGAAATGCATTATACTAGGCATTGAGGAAACTAGGATGAATGGAACTTAGCTCTATCATCAAGGAGAATTCCTTAATTAAAGAAATAAGGAAAGGCAGGGACATAAATTATTATAAAACAATGTGATATTACTTGACAGTTAACATGCACAGAATAACATAAGAATATCAGGATTGCTAGTTGGTGGGTGATGAAGCCCAGAGATGCTACATCAGAATCTGGATGGGAAGTGATTGTCCAAGAGAACTATTTGGAGAAGATGTTAGACTTGAGCTGAGTGTTTTTGGAAGGATAGTTGTTGTTCAAGTCAGCATGTCATGTCCAACTCTTTGTGACCCCATGGACTGTAGTATACCAGGCTTCCCTGTCCTTCACTATCTCCTGAAGTTTGCTCAAACTCATGTCCATTGAGTCGGTGATTCCATCCAACTATCTCATCCTCTGTCTCCCCCTTCTCTTCTTGCCCTCAATCTTTCCCAGCATCAGAGTCTTTGGAAGGGTGCATAGAACTTAATTAGCTGAAGGGAGTGAAGAAGTGTTCCATACCAAGGAATTCTCACCTTCAAATATTTGGAGATGTGAAATAGAAGTAAATATATCAGGACCTGGAAGTAGTTTCAGAAGGTTGGTATGAAAGGGGAGGTAGGGAATGGGGTTAGGAAGATTAGAAAGCTTAGGCAAAGACTAGGCTAAGGTTGCTGGTACTGGGAAGAACTTCCACCCTTAAGGAGAATGTGGACTCTGGAGATCTTGTTTGTAGTTTTGTTAAGCTCAATGCCTACATCATGCTTAAGAATTTCTTACTGGGATGCACATTCTCTAGGTCAATATTTCCTGCTATGTGAGAGGTCATCCGAACTGGCCCTACAACTAGAATCAGTAATTTATGTCATGTCTTGGTTTGGAGAAAGAAAAGCAGCCTTCAGGCTAAACAGAGAGTTGTCAAGGCTGGAGTGGAGGGGGTTGATTAATAGCTCATAAAGCATCTGCTAGGAGACGGAGTACCCCCTTCAGATCTTGGTGGCCTTCTAGAGCTTTCACTAAACTTTCACCTGGAAAGTCACGGATCACCTTTCCAACAGGACATTTAAGCATCTTCCATGACAGCTGCGGTCCTGATATCCAACAGACAGGTTGTGAGGCTCAGCCAGGAAGCTTATCTGGCATGTATTCTGTGAAGACTGTTTATAGTCATTGTGTTGTAATAGCTATAATTGAGTGGGTATTTCCCATGTGACAGCATCTATGCCAAACTATAAACATCCCTGACGTCTAGTCGCTCAGTTGTTTCTGACTCTTTGTGACCCTGTGAACCATAGCCCGCCAGACTCCTCTGCCCATGAGATTCTCCAGGCAAGAATACTGGAGTGGGTTGCCATGCCCTCCTCCAGGGGATCCTCCCAACCCAGAGATTGAAAATGCATCCCCTGCATTAGCAGGCAGGTTCTTTACTACTGAGCCACCTGGAAAGCCCATAAATATCCCTAAACACGTTTAATTATCACAATATTCTTATAAAGCGGGCACTGTCATCCTCATTTTACTGTTGGGGAGAGTAAATTTTAGAAAGATTGAGTGGCTAAATCTGTAATACACAGTTAACATTCAACGTAGAATGACTTGGGTTTGTCCCATGCTGGACTTCTCTCTATGTGGTACCTGGCCAAAATTATCCTTTGATGTTTTAGTCCTCAGCTTTGTATCTTCTCTCTGTCTGGAACATCCCTTTTGCTTATTCCTCTTGGTTAAATTCTAGATCATTTTTTTACACCAGCTCTTACAATCTCCTATGAGGACTTTCTTGACCCCATTTATTCATCTTAATTTCTTTCTTTTTAACATTTAAAACTTCTTTTGTGGCAAAATATGCATAAAAATCTACTTTACTCTTCAGTGTACAATTCAATGGTATTAGTTCCTCTTCTTTAAATCAGAATTATCCCTCATGCCTTGTTCTGTCTGTACTTTGTACAGATTTCTACTTTAGCTACTCATAACAGCTCAGGCTGCAAACTTTAGTGCTTTTTAAAATTTTTTTGTTTTATAAAAAAATCTTTTGAAGTGCAAGGTTCTGCAATGTAGGGGGAATTCACAGTGTGTGCAACTATCATCATTCATATCCCAAACATTTTTAATCTTGCAAAGGCTCTATACATTAAATAACAACACCCCTTTCCTCCTCTCTCTCAGGAATTGGTAACCCTTCTTTACCTTCTTTCTCTGTGATTTTGACTATGCCATGTACCTCACAAAGTGGAATCATACAGTATTTGCCATTTGGTGACTGCTGGTTTCATTTAGCTTAATATTCTCAAGGTTCATCCATGTTCTAGCATGTATCAGAATGTCCCTCTTTTATAAGGCTAATAATATTCCATTGTGTATATGTGTATAAATCTATCTATCTTTTTTAAATCACCTATCTAACTGGCTAGCTATCAGTTTCCTACTCGTTCTATATCCTTGGAATATCCTAACACACTTTCAGGGTTTTTTTTTTTTTTTTTGATAGTTTCAAATTTGTGGTAAATTTACCTCGCCCTCTGAAAATAGTTGTAGTTCAATATTCTTCAAAACCTTTAAGATCAAGATCTTAGCTCATTCACCTCTCCTCTAGAGAGAGTGATAGGAACATGATACATAGATCCGAGTCTTAATCTGACCTACCTGACTACTAAGTGTGTAACTTTTCTAGCTTCTGCAACTTCCTCTAACTCTTGTTAACATCTTGCTCAAAAGGTTGTTGTCTGGTTTAAACTAGCTAATATGCACAAAGAATTTCATAAACCACAGTAAGCCTTCTGTTGCCTTGTTAGAATATTGTAATATTTCTTTCTTTTCTCCTTTTTATTTTTTTCAGTTCTTGAAAGACTGCCAATCCTTAGATGAATATGAAGGGCTGCCAGTTTCTGGGAAGAGTGAACTATCTTCAGACTAATTTCAATAATATCTTCATGGTCAGGTCAGTAGCTGTTTGCCTGATCTTGCTTCTTGCCTTCACTCTCAGTGGTTCAATTTCTTGGTTCTATTTTAGATGATATAGAATTTCATAAACCACAGTAAGCCTTCTGTTGCCTTGTTAGAATATTGTAATATTTCTTTCTTTTCTCCTTTTTATTTTTTTCAGTTCTTGAAAGACTGCCAATCCTTAGATGAATATGAAGGGCTGCCAGTTTCTGGGAAGAGTGAACTATCTTCAGACTAATTTCAATAATATCTTCATGGTCAGGTCAGTAGCTGTTTGCCTGATCTTGCTTCTTGCCTTCACTCTCAGTGGTTCAATTTCTTGGTTCTATTTTAGATGATAAGAGGGAATAGTTTGATCCTAATTTCTGCCCAAAGCCAGTACATTTAGTTTCCTGGATCACAGTCTTTAAAGAGATTAAAGATTATCAAGGAGGAAAAATACCATTCACTGAAGAGCATCTTTGAAGATCTAGAGAAAAAAACAAAACAAAACAAAACTGGAGAGTGAAGGAAGGCAATAGAATTGAAATCTGGGAGCAAAAATCAGATATTGTATTAATTCCAAACTCCTAATTTATCCCCCCTCTCCTTTCCCCTTTGATAACTATGTTTGTTTTTTCATAGGTGCATTTCTTTGTTGTGTATAACTTTCTTATGTATCATTTGAAATATTTTTGGATTCCACAGATAAGCAATGTCATATGATATTTTTGTCTGTACACCTGAAACTAACACAATATTGTAAATCAACTGTGCTTCAATAAAAAATAAAAAGAAAACTCCAAAAATCAGATGTTGTAATTATTTTTTTCAGATTTCAATATCTTTTCTTCTCATAAATAAGGCTACTTATGATCCTAGATATGTCTAGATATATCACCTTCATTCATATAACTTCTCTTGTGTAAAAAGAAACCTTCTGTTTTGTCTTCTGTTTTCCATCAGTAAGTCTGGCCTTTGAAATACTGTCTTGCAAATTTATGCACATATTTCAGCTTGAGGAGATAGTTGAAATTGAGTGAGACAACACAATCACTACAAGATTCTTCAAAGGAAAAAATAAAGAATTAAAAACCCACAAAAATAGCCCGAGCTATATTGGTGAATGCAGAGAAGGGAGAACAAGCTTCAGAACCATTGCCTGGAGTGTTTCAGACAGTCCCATCCAGAGAATTGCAGAAGAGAAAGACAAGTAATTCCCTCTCAAATAGTCTATCGTCAAAACCTGATGAAAAAGCAAAACTTCTACCTCTCAATAGAGTAAGAAGTAGGAAGGTATTTATGATGGATCTGTGATTTTTTTCTTTCCTTTGTCCTTTTTATCTCAGCAAATGACATCATATCTATTCAGCTCAAGCCAAAAACTTGGGAGAGATTCTCAATTCTTCCTTCATCATCCACAACTAATCGTCCTCCAACTCCACACAGAGAGCCTGATTGTCCAAATGAGAATCAAATAATCATTCTTGGTGGCCCTCAGGTTGAAGGAGGTTACACCCCAGAGAGGACTGACCTAGCCTAAGAGAGCTTGTTCAAGCTTCATAGTGAAAAGACACCTCCTATGTTCTATAATGTATATCTTCATCAATCCTGTTGCATTTTTTAATGAAAGCTTATTTGATAATAAGTAATAACTCATACTGTGGATTCATATAGATTTCAGGGTGGAATATTGTTGGAGAAGTCTCAGTTCTCATCACTCTAAGGCAGTCTTTGTTCTTGAATTTGAAAGATAGCTATGATGATGAGAATTAGCCTCTTTTATCTCTCCATTGAAACACAGTAATCTTAATTTTGTCACTTGTACTCTACAGTGATGAATCATGTGTTCGGACCTTGACAGAAACCTCCTTAAGCTCGTTCAAAGATAGCATTGAATCTCATGTATAAAAGCCCGTTTGATATCTTTCAATTATGTCGCTGCCATGTACTTTGTAACATCTGACACCTATTTGCTCCTTCTCTGCAAAAACATAAAAATTCATTTCAGACAATGAAATTCAATTTGTCTTGAAAATAATTCCATAAAGAAAAATTAATAATCTAGGCAGCATTCTAATCTCCTTCTGCAATGTTATGTTGAGTCTGGGCAGTGTTAACTGGCATTATCCTAGTATTATAAGAGGATAAATGGGAAATTAATGTTTCTGGTAAGGCAACTATTAATGATAATGGAAAGTAATTAAAAGCCCAAAGTAGAACCTGGAGGAAATTCACTTCAGTCCAGAGCAAATCAAAAGATTTCTGGTTTAATTTGCTGTGATAGATGGTATTATTAGTTCACAATTACTCATTCTTTCTCTGTCCTTATTCTGAGTTTTTAATCCTGGTTGCTGTATTTGCCCAATTATAATAAAACTGGACAGGGGAACCAGTGGATCACCTAATGTTTGTTTTCCTTATTCATCTATGTAGCATAAAGCCTACCTACTTAAGACGATGTGGGTCCATTACATTTGCCAGAATGGAAATTCCTTTCTTTTCATTCTATTTATAGGCATAAGGAGACCAAGGTAACAAAAGACTTTAAGTTGGGGAGGATGTTTCCTGTGTGACCCCATGAAAATCTTCCTCCTACTGGGACAAGAAACTCTATGCTCATAGTGTCATGATCCATGAGGAAATGGAGCATAAATTTCCAGACTGAGTCACTAGGAATCCTGACCACTCTTTCCACACCTACATTCCTTGACCTGTGTACCCTACCTACTGGAGAACATAATATCCTGTACTGTTTATGTAAGGTACATGGCATCTTTTCAAAGTATCATCTCTAATCTGGCGCATTAAATCCATCATTCCATCAGGTTAGCATCTTTGACCCCATGAAAATCTTCCTCCTACTGGGACAAGAAACTCTATGCTCATAGTGTCATGATCCATGAGGAAATGGAGCATAAATTTCCAGACTGAGTCACTAGGAATCCTGACCACTCTTTCCACACCTACATTCCTTGACCTGTGTACCCTACCTACTGGAGAACATAATATCCTGTACTGTTTATGTAAGGTACATGGCATCTTTTCAAAGTATCATCTCTAATCTGGCGCATTAAATCCATCATTCCATCAGGTTAGCATCTTCGGTGAAAGGACCAAGGGATTTTGTGCCCACAGCTACATCTCATTTAAAGGAGGTTTCTTACTCAGCTATAAAAAATAATGAAATACATTGCTGCCATTTGCAGCAAAATGGATGAACCTAGAGACTATCACACTAAGTGAAGTAAATCAGACAGAAATAAAACTGTCACAGGATATCACTCATATGTGCAATATAATTTTTTAAAAATGATGCATATGAATTTACTCACAAAACAGAAATAGATTTACGGATATCAAAAACAAGCTTGTGGTTACCAAGGGGGAAACACTGAGGGGAAGAAGGGATAAATCAGGAGCTTGGGGTAAACATACGCACACTACTATATGTAAGATAGATAAGCAACAAAGACCTACCGAGCAGCAGAGGGAACTCTACTCAATATTCTGTAATAACCTATAGAAGAAAAGAATCTGAAAAGGAATGAATGCATGTATAGGTTTAACTGAATCACTTTGCTATATACCTGGCACTAACACAACATTGTAAATCAACTATTCTCCAATAGAGCCAAAATTTAAAAAAAATAGAAAGGGGGTTTCTTGGTCCAAAAAGAGGTCACATGTCCGTATATCACTCACTCTGGGAAACTTCAGCTAATTATGCTAGTTTTATGTAAAAACATTACATAAAATGCCACCTGCAGAGAACAGACTTCTTAGTGTTAGTTGCTTGTGCCCAACTCTTTGTGACCCCATGGACCGCAGCTCAGGCTCCTCTGTCCATGGGATTTTCCAGTCAAGAATAGTGGAATGGGTTGCCATTTCCTTCTCCAGGGGATTTTCCCAACCCAAGGATGGAACCCAGGTCTCCTGCACTGCAGGCAGATTCTTTACCATCTGAGCTAACACATGGTTAAATTTGAAGGACAAGTGATGATAACCTATCTCATTTCTCAGTTGCAGAATAACACCTGCTTTCCAAGGATAGCATGCATGGCACCTGCTGGTGAAATGAAGTGTTTGGATGTGAATGCTAGGAGAGACTGCTAATTTGTTCTGCTCTGCGGTGAAGAGGGGAGAAGTCTTTGTTGATGCTTCTGCTGCCAGCCACTTGGTTTTCCAGTTGGCAGCATCCATGGGGAACACAGAAAATTATACGCTGCCTGTTCCTCCAACACCTTCAGGTTGTAGGCACTGAATAGCACAAGGCAGAACACATAGAGAGTAGTTCTAGTTCCTTGCTACAGTGACTTTGACATTTGTTTGATAGCTTCGATCTTTGAGCGTGCTCAGTCACTTCAGCCATGTCCAACCCTTTGTGACCCCATGGACTAGTAGCCCACCAGACGTCTCTTTCCATGGAATTCTCCAGGCAAGAATACTGGAGTGGATTGCCAGGCCCTCCTCTAGATCTTAGAGACACAGGGATCGAACAAGCGTCTACTGCGGTTTTTGCATTGCCAGTGGATTCTTTACTGTTGAGCCCCTGGGAAAACCCCAGGGTTGATTTTTAACCTTATTTATTTTATTGTTTGATATTTTCTGTTTCTCAGTTTTGCAATACACTTTTATTTTTGCCAGCAAAAAACAAAAGTGAATGTTTGATGTAATATTAAGCATTGGATTCAAATTTCTTTAGAAAGCTAAGGACAATTGTGGAATTTGCCCAGTGTATTTGTTGATACTTAGCCATCCACCAAGAAGAACATGGTGATATAACTGGCTGCAGACTCTGCACAGATATGACACATTAAAACTTCTAGTCAGAGATGATGTGAAACATGGCTTTTTATTTAGATCAATTGAATATTGCTCTAAATTTATTTTCTTTGTCTTTTAATTTTCTTGTATATGTACCAAAAATGGAAAACATAACTGCAAATATGTTGACTCCATTAGAAGAAAAACATTTTGGAAATAGTTAAAGGACATAATCTGATTTTTCAAGTAAAACACAAGTTGGTTAACATCATCCTGATAGTTGGTCAATTGTTTACTTTTACATTAAAACTTCTAGTCAGAGATGATGTGAAACATGGCTTTTTATTTAGATCAATTGAATATTGCTCTAAATTTATTTTCTTTGTCTTTTAATTTTCTTGTATATGTACCAAAAATGGAAAACATAACTGCAAATATGTTGACTCCATTAGAAGAAAAACATTTTGGAAATAGTTAAAGGACATAATCTGATTTTTCAAGTAAAACACAAGTTGGTTAACATCATCCTGATAGTTGGTCAATTGTTTACTTTTTTAATAAATCAAGGGAATTTCATTCTGTCAAAGATGACATATCTGACATTATTATAAACACTACTTAAAATACAATCAAAAGACAAATTATATCTGTGGTGATAATATGGATATAAATATTGATGGAACATATCATCATGAATATGTGATGTTCTTGGTGGATTAATAAATCTATGGAGCAGCCATAAAAAATGAAATCTTCCCATTTGGGATAATATGAATAGACCTAGAGGGTATAATGCTAAGTTAAATAAGACAGAGAAAGACAAATACTATATGATGTCAGTTATATGAGAAATCTAAAACAAAACCAATTGACAAACATAGCAAAATTGAAGCAGAGTCACAGTTGCAGAGAACAAACAGGTGATTGCCAGAGGGGAAGGGGATAGGGAAGTAAGAGAAATTGGTAACGGAGATAAGAGGTACAAACGTCCAGTTGGAAAATAAATGAACTGTGGGTAAGTAATATACAGTGTGTGTGGGGTGTGGTATATGGTCAGTAACTGGGTAATAACTTTGGACAGTGACTAATCATAACTAGATTTATCATGGTGATAATTTTGAAATGTATAGAATGTTTGATTCATTATGTTGTATAACAGGAACTCACGTAGTGTTATTGGTCGATTGGTCATCAAAAACAAACAATCAAATAAAATTCAAAGAAAAAGGGATCAGATCTCTGGTTACCAGAAGAGAGGGTAGGGGGGATGGGAAATAAAATGAAGGCAGTCGAAATCAAAACAAACTTCCATTCATAAAATAAATAAGCACTATAGATATAATGTTCAACATAATCAATATAATTAACATTGCTCTAATTATATGGGCTTCTCTGGTGGCACAGATGGTAAAGAATCTGGCTGCAATGCTCAAACTACCACACAATTGCACTCATCTCACATGCTAGTAAAGTAATGCTCAAAATTCTCCAAGCCAGGCTTCAGCAATACGAGAACTCTGAACTTCCAGATGTTCAAGCTGGTTTTAGAAGAGGCAGAGGAACCAGAGATCAAATTGTCAACATCCCCTGGATCACGGAAAAAGCAAGAGAGTTCCAGAAAAACATCTATTTCTGCTTTATTGACTATGCCAAAGCCTTTGACTGTGTGGAACACAATAAACTGTGGAAAATTCTGAAAGAGATGGGAATACCAGACCACTTCACTGGCCTCTTGAGAAACCTATATGTAGGTCAGGAAGCAAGAGTTAGAACTGGACATGGAACAACAGAATGGTTCCAAATAGGGAAAGGAGTACGTCAAGGCTGTATATTGTCACTCTGCTTACTTAACTTCTATGCAGAGTACATCATGAGAAACGCTGGGCTGGAGGAAGCACAAGCTGGAATCAAGATTGGC
>SJXQ01002204.1:11462-26572 GCA_006408695.1 Aepyceros melampus
CTTTGGCCACCTCATGCGAAGAGTTGACTCATTGGAAAAAATCTCTGATGCTGGGAGGGATTGGGGGCAGGAGGAGAAGGGGACGACCGAGGATGAGATGGCTGGATGGCATCACGGACTCGATGGATGTGAGTCCTAGTGAACTCTGGGAGTTGGTGATGGACAGGGAGGCCTGGCATGCTGCAATTCATGGGGTCGCAAAGAGTTGGACACGACTGAGTGACTGAACTGAACTGAACTGACTAGACGGACCCTTGTTCACAAAGTAATGTCTCTCCTTTTGACTATGCTATCTAGGTTGGTCATAACTTTTCTTCCAAACAGTAAGCATCTTTTAATTTCATGGCTGCAGTCACCATCTGCAGTGATTCTGGAGCCCAAAAAATGAAGTTTGACACTCTTTCCCCATCTATTTCCCATGAAGTGATGGGACCAGATGCCATGATCTTTGTTTTCTGAATGTTGAGCTTCAAGCCAACTTTTTCACTCTCCACTTTCACTTTCAACAGGCTTTTTAGTTCCACTTTCACTTGATCACTTTCAACATGCATTTTAGTTCCTCTTCACTTTCTGCCATAAGGGTGGTATCATCTGCATATCTGAGGTTATTGATATTTCTCCCGGCAATCTTGATTCCAGCCTGTGCTTCTTCCAGTCCAGTGTTTCTCATGATGTATTCTGCATATAAGGTAAATAAGCAGGGTGACAATATAGCCTTGAGGTACTCCTTAATAGATAGGAAAGAGAACTATATATTATGTATCTTTTGATGGAATGACATAACACTACCTATGAAACAGTCTTGCCAAAAGCAACAACAAAGAAAAACAAAATATAAAAATGATCAGTCTTAGGATAAATTCTCAATTTATAGAAATCCAAGGTACAAACACGTAACATAAAACCACATGGATGCGCTCGTGAAAATCCTAATGGTAATAGTCGAAAAATGTCAGACTTTTGTGGATCTTGAATAGGACAAATAAACCATTATATAATCATAAATATGTAGGTGAATTTATATATATGTATATTTTAAAACAAAAAAATTTTAGTACTGACTAAATATTGGATGATATTACAGAGTTAATGTTTTAAAATACCTTAGCAATAACTTTTATTTATTTAAAGTGTCCATAACTTATATGGGGTCGCTACGAGTCAGACACGACTGAGTGACTTCATTTTCACTTTTCACTTTCATGCATTGGAGAAGGAAATGGCAACCCACTCCAGTGTTCTTGCCTGGAGAATCCCAGGGACGGGGGAGCCTGGTGGGCTGCCGTCTATGGGGTCGCACAGAGTCGGACATGCCTGAAGTGACTTAGCAGCAGCAGCAGAAGCAATACTTGTTATTTTATTTAAAGTTTCCATAGCTTTTATATATATATCAAGATGCCTTTGGATGAAGTGATAGATTTGAGATTTGTTTCACAGTTTTTTAGAGTAAAGGAAAGGGGTAGAGGTATAGAAAAAATAAGACTGGCTATTAGGTCATAATAGTTGAAGTCGAGTGATAGTATATGATGGTTTATTATATATGCTCTACTGTTGGATGTGCTTGAAATTTTCCACAATAAAAAGTGTTTTTTTTTAAAGTAATAACTGCAATCTATTATAACACCAGTTCTTGTAAAATTCTTTTTGCACTTATGCAAGGTTCAAGGGAGCCCAGTATACGTCAAGGAAAAGCCTGAGTGTGGTTTGGAGGTAAGGCTTGCAGACAACAAAGAATCTCAGCCTGGAGAAGGAAATATGTAATGGACATATAAGCCACAGAGGTGGCTCTCCAGAGCATGCAGTCTCCTGCATGTACTGGTAGCAGGTCCCCAGGCAAAAGCTGATCCTGGTAAGAGACTGGGCTCCTCACATCTCCTATGTGAGGGAAACGCCAATCAGTAACATCCATTGTCATATATATGTATATATGCTTCTCTTTGTGTATCTTTTGAAATTCACTCAGTTGTGTCTGACTTTTTGTGACCCCGTGGACTGTAGCCCACCAGGCTCCTCCATCCTTGGGATTCTCCAGGCAAGAATACTGGAGTGGGTTGCCATTTCCTTCTCCAGGGGATCTTCCCAACCCAGGGATGGAACCCAGGTCTCTTGCAGTGCAGGCAGACGCTTTAACCTCTGATCCACCAGGGAAGCCCTTAATAAACTCTATTTTGGCTCAAATCTAATGTGAGAGCCTCATTGCCCAAAAGAATCTTAGTAAGCGGAATAGAGCTAGCAACACTTAGCAAAACTAAAGAGCTGGTAACTACCAATAATGCTTTAATTATTTATTCTTTTTAGCTTATTAATCTGTAAACCGTAAAGTCTGGCAGCCTCTACTCTGCAATATACACCTGCTCCTTTATGTTCAGTTGCTCATTCGTGCCTGACTCTTTGCAACCTCATGGACTACAGCACATCAAGCTCCCCTGTCCTTCACTATCTCCCAGAGTTTCCTCAAATTCATGTCCACTGAGTCAGTGATGCCATCCAACCATCTCATCCTCTGTCACCCTCTTCTCCTTCAGCCCTCAATCTTTCCCACAATCAGGGTCTTTTCCAGTGAATTGGCTCTTCATTTCAGGTAGCCAAAGCATTGGAGCTTCAGCTTCAGCATCAATCTTCCAATGAATATTCAGGACTGATTTCCTTTAGGATTGACTGGTTGGAACTCCTTGCAGTCCAAGGGACTCTCAAGAATTTTCTCCAGCACCACAATTCAAAAGCATCAGTTCCTTGGCACTCAGTCTTCTTTATGGCCCAGCTCTTACATCCATACATGCTACTGGAAAAACCATAGCTTTGATTATATGGACCTTTGTCAGCAATGTGATATCTCTGCTTTTTAATTCATTGTCTACGTTTCTCACAGCTTTTCTTCCAAGGAACAAGCATCTTTCATGACTGCAGTCACTGTCCACAGTGACTTTGGAGCCCAAGAAAAGGAAATCTGCCACTGCTTCCACTTTTCCCCCTTCTGTTTGCCATGAAGTGATGGAACTAGATGCCATGATCTTAGTTTTTTAAATGTTGAGTTTGAAACTGGTGTTTTTACCCTCTAAGTCCACTTAAAATCAGAATTTCATTTGCCATGTATTCTAAACACCCTCAAAATATTTCCAACATGGTGCTAAGAATTTCACTATCTCCAAAGGCAGGCTTGTGTATTTTAAATTGGTTATGGACTTAATCCAAATCCTTATCATTTTTTTTTTTTGGCTTACCTTTGTGCTTCTCACTGGACTCACTGACATAACAGAGCCTCTGAATATGGTTTATATACTGTGGTTTTGACAATTCTAGCATCTAGCACTAAGTTTCAGTCTAGAAGTAACCACCAATCAATAACACAGCTTTAAATGCCATGAATATTTTAACACCAGTACAAGACTACTGTACACAGTAGAAACTTAATGATTGATTTGATCCATTGAAGGAGGGCATGGCAACCCACTCCAGTATTCTTGCCTGGAGAATCCCATGGACAGAGAAGCCTGGCAGGCTACAGTCCATAGGGTCACAAAGAGTGTCCAATGTGCACTCACCCACATACACATACCTATTCTTTAACTACAGTATTTATGTTATCAGAAACTCTCTAGTGAAATAAAATGTACTATTTTTCAAATCACAATATTTTCTCCTTTAAAAAAATTAGCATGATAATCTTCCTAAGGAGATGGGAAAGGGAAGGGGATAATAGGCTAGAATCAGTAGACATGTGAAAAAGAAAATTAATGAGTAAAAAGACAAACAATAGACCATTAACAGTTCAGTGTTATGAGACTGTAAACCAAAACTGAGGATATGGTTGTATTTACTAGAATTTCAAAATCTGCTCAAATCAACTAAACAGATAACATTTACAGGCTGGAGCTGGCCTCTGCTTTCTCTACTTCCGAATTGTTTACAACTTAGCTCGGCAACAAGAGTCAATTGCCTTCCTAGGAGCTCAGAAAACAAAGTCAATCATCAACTATTAAATGTTGGGCTATTTAGATTGATTTGTGATTTCTGGAAGTAACTAGGCTATGAGTAAAGGTGGCATAGCTCCTTGGTGAGCTAATGGTACTAAATTTCTCAAGACTCTCAGGAAGGAAGCCGCCCTCCTCCCTGACTTCTGAAAGCATAATGGATTTGGGTAAGTAAAAGCTGAAAAGACGGAGTCAAGTCTTCTATCTTGACTTAGTGGCTTAATAACTGGTTATCTTGGAGTATAGAAGGAAGCTTAGCTGCGTTCACTAAATCGTATGCTGCTGACTACAGGAGATTTAAAGGTTCCGAAAAAAAAAAAAAATGCCCAGTAGTTCTGGCTGGAAATCAATAAGCACATCATGGAGAGGTAAGATACCCATCTTATGATACTTTTCTGATTGCCTGCTTAGCACAATTTCATGGACTCAAGTTCAAAGACTAAGATACCTTTTGCTCTTCTGGAGCTACACAGTGTAAATAGGTGGGGCAAACAATGATATCATTAGCAGTTTTAGAAAGACAATAAACTAGCAGGGAGAGCTGATACTGATTCTCCTAAGAAAGTAGCTTGCTCCTTAAACAGAATCTGTATAATTAGCATCTGTTTCCCAGCCCTTTAACCATCATCTTGGCTAACCAAAAACAGAGTAGAGATACTCCAGGGACACAGCAGAGTTAAAACTGACAAAATCAGAAATGTGTGGAGCCCTCATAAAAATACATCGTGACTATTTTAAGTGTCTACTTCCTGGCTCAGACAGTAAAAGCATCTGCCTACAATGAGGGAGACCCGGGTTCGATCCCTGGGTCAGAAAGATCCCCTGGAGAAGGAAATGGCAACCCATTCCAGTCTCTTGCCTGGAAAATCCCATGGATGGAGAAGCTTGGTAAGCTTCAGTCTGTGGGGTCACAAAGAGTCAGACATGACTGAGTGACTTCACTTTACTTCACTTCACTATTTAAAATGCAAGATGATTTTAATCAAACACACATCAAAAAACACTGCATAGCTCAAATTCCTGATGAACAGAACATCACAGCTATCAAATTTATCTATTTGATTTTATACCTTGTTGATCTATTTGATTTATTATTTTTTTTTATTTTCACATTTTTATTGGAGTATGTGTGTGCATGCTCAGTCATGTCCAATTCTTTGCAACTCCATGGACTGTAGGCTACCAGGCCCCTCTTGTCCATGGGACTTTCCAGGCAAGAATACTGGAGTGGGTTACCATTTCCTCTTCCAGGGCATCTTCCCAACCGAGGGACTGAACCCGTGTCTCTTGTGTATACTGCCTTAGCTGGCAGCTTCTTTACCACCAGCACCACCTACGAAGCCCTTATTGGAGTACAGCTGATTTAAAATGCTATGATAGTTTCTGCTGTACAGCAAACTGAGTCATCCATACCTATACATGCATCCATTCTTTTAAAAATGCTTTTCCCATATAGACCATACTCTGTATAGGAGTATTGGGACGAGTTCCCTGTGCTACAGTCTGTCTTTGTTGCCTATCTATTTTACATATAGTAGTATGCATGTGTTAATCCCGTTTCTAATTTATCTCCGTGTCTCCAGCTTTGCTCTTGGTAACCATGTGTTTGTTTTCTATGTCTGTGAGTCTGTTTTTGCTTTCTAAATAAATTCATTAGTATCATTTCTTAAAATTCCACATATTAGTAAAATTATATGATATTTGTCTTTCTCTGAGAAAAATGTGGGTTTGTGTGGACCCACACAAGAGAAGGTAGCTCCGTCTCAAAATTTCTATAGCTTTGTTTGAACACTTAACAAGAAAAGTCAAAATACCTGGAAGGCTGTGCCTTAATAATTAGACATTTAAAATTTCTGCTAATATAGTTTTTAGGCTTTAACTCCAAAATGATATGAGGTGCATCATAAAGACAAGAACATTTTCTTATTTTCTGGTCCTGGAAATCAAATTACATTTTAAAATATTTGTAATTCTATTCAGTTCCAGACACCAGCACATATTCAATGCATTCAACCCCCACATGCTTTATCATTTCATTAATTTTTACAACTTCAAGTATCATATGGGTGTTTTTAAGAAGAACCTACTTTTGAAATAAAACAGAATAGCAATTCATAGGTTTATAAAGCACTTGTTTATCGAGTTAATATTTCATTATTATCATAAATTTGAGGATAACCTGAATCTATTTACTATTAAAGGGGAATTTATGGAATTTACAATCCCCACAGTCACATGGTCATATAAAATCATAAAGAGAAGAGACGATGATGCAAATTCCAGGCAAATGTTATTCTCTATGCAATCATCTCAATGAAGAGTGCTATGGTCTCAATCTGAAGATTTACTCCATTACCTGTCCTAATGCTATTAGGACACAAAATGGTATTCATATATACCTATCCTGTATAGAATTTTAAGGTTTATACAAGACATACCTCCTATATTACAGTTGGAGAATAGTTTAATTCAGTTAAGAGACAAAACAATATACTTATGAACTTCCTGGACACAGTAGATTTACTGGCCACCTTCACAGCTTGATTGGAAGAGAGCCCAAAAGATCTGGCTGCCCCAGAAAATGTTTGCAGAAGTGTCTCTCTTTCATGCTGAGATATTATAAAATCCTTTTAAAGTATAGCTGCCTCAAACCGAGATGAGTTTATCAACCAGATTATCAGTAACTGAGTTTCTGAAGGACTGAGGAGGCTTAGGCAACAGGGAAAATTTGATCAGAGAAGGATGGCTCAGGAGAGGTTGGCAGCTGGGGGCAGCATGAAGACACGGGATGGGGAGAAAATGGGAAACACTTTTTCTTTTATTTTAAAGGACCTCATTAAAATATCTGATGTTCTTGATTATTCTATACGTATTTACTTTTTTAACACTGTATGATGTCAAAAGCCTAGGTTCTGGAGGAAAGCAGCCTGAGGTTTATATCTTGAAAACAAGCAAGGTGCTTTGTCTATATTAGCTTCAGTATTTTCAACTATAAAACAAACTAATTAAAAAAAAAAAAAAACTAGTACTCACAGATAATAGACAACAAACTAGAGGTTACCAGTGAGGAGAGGGAAAGGGGAGATAGAAGTGGTGGGGTAAAATGTACAAATTATTAAGTATAAAATAATCTACAAGGATATGCTGTATAACACTGGAAATAAAACCAATATTTTATAATAACTATAAATAGACCATAACCTTTGAAAATGGTAAATCACTGTATACCTGCAACATATAACTGGACAGTAATAATATTTCAATTAAAATGCTTCTATTTTGTAAATAAAGTCATTTGTATCATTTTTTTAAGATTCCTTATATAAGGAAAATCATATGATATTTGTCTTTCTCTGTCTGACTTACTTCACTTAGTATGAGAAACAGACTCACAGAGTTAGAGAATGAATTTACAATTACCAGAGGGAAAGCAGGGGGAGAGACAGATTGGGAGTTTGGGATTAACATGTACACACTACTGTTGTTTTTTGGCAAAGATTTTTTTTTTCTTTTATTTGACACCAAAACACAAGCAACAAAACAAAATAAAATGGGACTATATAAAACTTCTGCACAGCAAAAAGACATCAGTAGTCTGTGGTTTGTCACACTACTGTATTTAAACAGACAAACAAGGACCTACTGTAAAAAAAAATGCTAATAAAAACAAACATACTGATGATAAGGTTGAAATGAAAAATGATTAGAGTTCTTAACCCAGTATCCTGCAAGGATTTGACAAATGTTATTGTCATACTGTGCATTAAATTGAAAGTCCACTTTAAAATAAATTAAATACTTTAAAAATACCCATCACTAATGTATTCAGCCATTCAAATTTTGAGTAACCTAGATGTGCAGTATACTGAAGATACAGAGGTGATCAAATTAAATATTATTTATGTTCCCTAGAGAAGCCATATTTAAATTAGACAAATATATACACTTTATAGTTCACATAGTGAAGATTATGACAAAGGAAATAAAATGGAAGCAATGACAGAGGTCAACATTATGAATGATCATTGATTGCACCTTTCAGTTAAAATTTTATAAAGTTGCAATCTTAGTATGTACCTTTGTATCACTGTTCAATCTCTTACACTGCAAATACTTTTCAAAGTCTATATACTTGCAGTTAATTTTTTTATAATTGAATAGCATCCCCAAATGTTTCTGCTTTATTATTTGGCAAGTCATTTCCCTGTTGCCATACATTTAAAGGATTGTCCAATGTTTGCTATTACCAAAAACAGAGTAACATATATCTTTAGGCATCCAATTTTTGCTCCTGTCAGAAGTGGACTTTCTGGGTCAGGGAAATATGATACTCATTTACATATGGCCATGTGCTTGCTGAAAGGTCCCCACAAGGCAAGATTTACTAATTCTCCAGCGTCACCAGCATTACATCCTACACTCCTCAATACTGTTTCTCCTTGCCTTTTCGACCACCACTTAACCACCAACCTTCATTCTACAAACCATAAGTGTAAATCAGGATTGCTTAAAAAGTCTCTTCATGGTTTCCCAGCTACATTGTAAATTCTTGCAGGATGGAAGCCTCTACTATACCTAGCAAATAGATGGGATCACAGGTGTGTGTGTGTGTGTGTGTGTGTGTGTTAGTCGCTCAGTCACTCAGTCATGTCTGACTCACTGCAACCCCATGGACATTAGCCCACCAGGCTCCTCTGTCCATGGAATTCTCCAGTCAAGAATACTGGAGTGAGTAGCCATTCCCTTTTCCAGGGGATCTTCCCAACCCAAGGATTGAATACACATCTCCTGCAGTGCAGGTGGATTCTTTACCATCGGAGCCACCAGGGAAGCCCTGAAATCAACAAAGATACTCAATCCTACTTTTTGAATTTACTAAATCCTGCTCCCTTGGACTGCAAGGAGATGAAATTAGTCAATCCTAAAGGAAATCAACACTGATGTTCATTGGAAGGACTGATGCTAAAGCTGAATCTCCAATACTTTGGCCAACTGATGTGAAGAGCTGACTCACTGGAAAAGACCCTGATGAAGGCAAAAGGAGAAGTGGGTGGCAGAGGATGAGATGGTTAGATAGTAGCACTGACTCAATGGACATGAACTTGAGCAAACTCAGGCAGATAGTGTAGGACAGGGAAGGCTGGCATGCTGCAGACCATGCGGTTGCAAAGAGTCAGATATGACTGAGCAACAGAACAGCAACAACAAATCCCACCAATTCCCTTTATGTGGTATAAAGTAGAAGCCCATTCAACTTGTCATAATCTAGTCATACCAAGGAAGGCCCCGAGTTCTGTGATCTGGAATTTGGCCCAGTTCTCTGGGCCATCCTTTCTGTACTTCATCATCAAACTGGCATAGATAGTAGCACTGACTCAATGGACATGAATTTGAGCAAACTCAGGCAGATAGTGTAGGACAGGGAAGGCTGGCATGCTGCAGACCATGCGGTTGCAAAGAGTCAGATATGACTGAGCAACAGAACAGCAACAACAAATCCCACCAATTCCCTTTATGTGGTATAAAGTAGAACCCCATTCAACTTGTCATAATCTAGTCATACCAAGGAAGGCCCCGAGTTCTGTGATCTGGAATTTGGCCCAGTTCTCTGGGCCATCCTTTCTGTACTTCATCATCAAACTGGCATTCAGATGCTAAGACCAAATGAAACTTATACCACATCCTGCCACATGGTGCTGAAAAGCAATTTCTTCCTGGTCCCACTGGTCTTTATACCCTGGCTGGTACTTTGATGTCTCTGAGAACACAAATTCGCATTCCTAGGGCTCCTCAGGGATGGAACAGCCTGTGCTCCAAGTACACACGTACCACTAGCAAATGCTGTTTGCATGCCTCTGCCCAAATTAAAGTGATCAGTCTGCCCTGGTGACTCTAATGAAGGTAATCACCAGCTCACATTCTCGTGAACAAATTGATGTGCCCACTTTGTAGCTGAATCACTCAGCATAAATCTATGCCCTTCATGTAAAACCACAGTAGCTTAAAACAATGCAATAAAGCATCACCTAATGTCTTCTTGATGCCTGTTCATCAATAACATGGTTGTGTGAAAAGGATAGAAGAGACTTAGAGTGTGTTATCTAAAGTCATGCAATGATTGCAATACTCTTTTAATTACTGTAGGCCTTCTGGGATTTTGTTTTCTCAGTCCATTTACTGAGGAATTAAATTATCACTCTCTACTACTATTTGGTCTCTCAGAGTCCCATGTAAGTAAAATAAAATCTTAACCTATTTCCAGTGAATAAAACATTATGACCTTCATAGATGTGAAATGAATCCCTCCTTGCCTATGAGTGGGGCCAGAGCTCCAGGTTCTGACTATAGCAGTGAAGAGATGTGCTGAATTACCCAGAACTTGACTTTTAGCAGGAGCCAGGTAGTGTCTGAAGTAGATTCAGATAAAAAAATGAGTACAGCTACTCTCTATAGCTTCAGTTCAGTTCAGTTCAGTTCAGTCGCTCAGTCATGTCGACTATTTGCAACCCCATGAACCACAGCACACCAGGCCTTCCTGATAGCTTTTTCTTAACTCTGTCCTGACACACAGCTAAGTTCTCCTGATTTCATGCATAGCCAAAGTTTTTACAAGTCTCTCCCAAAGTGGAGAGTCCCTTGAGGAAGGCGCAGCAATGTCTTCCTTCTATGGGCCACAAGCTGTGCAGATGTCTACAAACATACCAGTGCCTTGCTCTGCTTCGAAATCAAACACACTTCTATGATGTCCAGAGAACAGGACAGAGTTGTGCCAGAGTGAGCAGCAGAGTTAGTTCTCGTGACCTGGGAACCATCTCTGAAAGGGCCCTGCCACATCCCTTTCCTTCCAAGGTGACCTTCAAGAAATCACCATTTTGTTGGTCAATAGATTCAGCCATCACAGTTCAGTGTTGTAACCAGGCTGGAACGCCAGATGCAGACCAGTTTCATCTGTGTGCCATCAGGAGACGTGGCCACGGGTATGTGGAAGGAGCAACTGTCCTTGGAAAAGCTCATGTGGGTTCCCAGCCAAGGTTACGCTCATAACCAAGACTCAAAGGAATAGGCTGAGCCCACAATGCCCTTCTCGCGTGCCTCGGCTTAGTGATTTTCTACCAGAGGACTGTTTCTGCTATCATCCTCTGTGGGTCACCTTTTTCCCTGAGCTGAATCAGTCATCTAGGTGAATGGTCAGTCAGCCTGACCTTTCAATCTGCTACATAATAATGCTAAAGATGGCCTTCTGAGGAATTGCCCCAGAGAAAAGCAAATCAGGAGGCAATTCTATGCATCTTCTCACTTCTGTTTAGTTTTATGCTTTCTGGGCTAGCTGATTATTTAATGATTGCCTTTTGCCTGAAATAGGCTCCACATTATTTTTCCCATGGGATCTAGGTTTAGCAAACACATTCACTGTGGGAACACCAATAATATTGTAAATGTACATACAGAGAAAGGGAGAGAGAGAAAGAGAACTATGAAGATATTTCATTTATGAAAATGCTCTCGGTTAAGTAAGCGATAGTTATAATTACTATTTAAACATTCCCTGAAGCCTAGGAAAATTCCTAACTTTTGAAGGATTTAATACCTACATTTCACATAGAATATCTTCTACATACTGATACATAGTGGAGAAGAAAATGGGAATTCATTCCAATATTCTTGCCTGGAGAATCCCTTGGACAGAAAAGCCTGAGAGGCTAGTCCACAGGGTCACAAAAGAGTTGGACACGACTGAAGTGACTTAGCACTGATACCTAGGTGTACATTTTTTCCTTGGCAATATTTAATGATGAAATATGAGTAACAATCTATGTGTGTGCATGCTCAGTCACTCGGACGTGTCTGACTCTTTGCAACCCCATGGTGTAGCCCACCAGGCTCCTCCATCCATGAGATTTTCCAGGCAAGTATGCTGGAGTGGGCTTACAATCTCTGCCCATGGGCCAAATGTAGTCAGTGGCTTGTCTCCATATGGTCTTCAAGTTAAGAATATCGCACACACAAATGTGAGACACTATCTGTTCACAAAGCTTAAAATATATACTGCTGCTGCTGCTGCTGCGTCACTTCAGTCGTGTCCGACTCTGTGTGACCCCATAGATGGCAGCCCACCAGGCTTCCCCGTCCCTGGGATTCTCCAGGCAAGAACACTGGAGTGGATTGCCATTTCCTTCTCCAATGCATGAAAGTGAAGTCATTCAGTCGTGTCTGACTCAGTCACCCCATGGACTGCAGCCTACCAGGCTCCTCTGTCCATGGGATTTTTCAGGCAAGAGTACTGGAGTGGGTTGCCATTGCCTTCTCCGAAATATGTACTACTCTTATTGCTGCTGCTGCTGCTAAGTTGCTTCAATTGTGTCCGACTCTGTGCGACCCCATAGATGGCAGCCCACCAGGCTTCCCCGTCCCTGGGATTCTCCAGGCAAGAACACTGGAGTGGGTTGCCATTTCCTTCTCCAATGCATGAAAGTGAAGTCATTCAGTCGTGTCTGACTCAGTCACCCCATGGACTGCAGCCTACCAGGCTCCTCTGTCCATGGGATTTTCCAGGCAAGAGTACTGGAGTGGGGTGCCATTGCCTTCTCCAACTTAAACAATACTGTCTACTATATCAGTGAAAGATACTGTTATCATAGTGATAATTTTTATTATTGTCTATCCTAAAGATCTTATTCTGTCTAAAAAAGAAGTCCTTATAAAAATCTTTAAAAGTATTCACTTATATGTATATATGTGTATATATATATATATTCATTCATTCCATTTCCTCCTCAATAAACACTCTAATATCTTGAAACATCTTGACCTAGGGCAAGATTCCATGCGTGTTTGTTGAATGAGTAAATGATATACTAACAAAAAAATGTAACTTTATTCTCAACATTTTGTACATAAATGATCATACATTTACTTTGCATGCATTTCACTTGACTTTTCACTTACTTCAAAATATGATTTTAAAAAAACCTCCTGGCATATAAAACCTGGAAATTGGGCTGAGTGACAAAAAACTCTTCAGTATGGCCAAAAGAACTATTAAGTTCTAAGGAAGAAGCTATATAATGTTGCTTAACTATAGTACTTTAGTGTATATACATACACTTATATGTAGTACTTGGCACATTTTATTTTAGGTTTTACTGCATCCAGACAGACCCCATAGATGGCAGCCCACCAGGCTTCCCCGTCCCTGGGATTCTCCAGGCAAGAACACTGGAGTGGGTTGCCATTTCCTTCTCCGATGCATGAAAGTGAAAAGTGAAAGTGAAGTCGCTCAGTCATGTCCGACTCTTCCCAACCCCATGGTCTGCAGCCTACCAGGCTCCTCCGTCCATGGGATTTTCCAGGCAAGAGTACTGGAGTGGGACTACTCTTAATAAAAGTTTGCTAACCCCTTGAATATCATATATATTCTGGTGTTTCTCAGTTTGTGGACCAGGATGTGAATGGTGCTAAGTATCCCAATTCTGAAAGCCTTTGCCTCTATTCAGTGAGGCCCTTTGTGCTCCTACCATTTCCCAAGCTCTTCTCCAGTGACAGTCTTCAAAGGAAAGGACCTTTTTATTCCTCATCCTTTCATGTACTTATATTTACCTAAACTCAGCTACATCACTCATCATTTCACCAGATATAACTTTTCCAAAAATCCAATCTATCCCCAGGGACTAAGAGCTGCTAAATTTGAGAATGTTCCAAAGAATATGTCCAAGACTTTTAAGGGAATTCACAAAGAATCAGTGCAAATAGCATGTTGGAGGCAGAATTTCTAGAATACGGGCAATACTCCCAAAGGGTCTACTTGGAAGAAAAACAGCACTCCTTTGGATGAATATGCTTCATATTAGCAGCACAATAATGTGATTGCAACTTCTATGTGCCAGGACACATTAGATCCATAATAAAGCCTAATGGGTGGAGTCTAGCTCACTGTTTCAGAATGAGAGATGATGGAATGGAGTTTTGCTTCTCAAACCACTCTCCAAAGGCTAGTACACTTGTTTTACCTTTTTAAAAGAAATATCCCTATACCACCACTTTTTCAAATCTGCAGAATTAAAGAGCCTGAGATTTTTTTTAACACTTTAATTAAAGAAGCCAAATTACTTATTATTCATGATTATTCTGGGTACAAGTGAGACCCTGTGATTTGACACCAAAAGCACATTTTCCTGGCCACTCAGGAAGCTGAAATCAAGTGGGTCATACTGTTCAAAGATTCTTTCCTCTGAAATGCAGACATGTGCACACATAATAACCATATTCTTGTATCTTCCGCCACTAAAGTTATAAGCTTGACAAGAAGAGAATAAAATATATATAGTTCTTTAAACCCAGGATTCTTAGAGAAGTTTATATTTACATATCCAGCAAGCCCTGGATATATGAACAATGCTTAAGATACTTCCTTTTCTTTATTGGATTATAATTGCTTTACAATGTATGTTAGTCTCTGCTGTACAATGCAATGAATACATATGTATACAGAGATCCCTTCCCTCTTGGACCTTCCTCCTACCTCTCCATCCCACCCCTCCAGGTGATCACAGAGCGCCAATCTGAGCTTCCTGTGCTTTACAGTAGGTTCCCACTAGCTATTTCACACATGGTAATGTAAATATAGGAGGTGATGGAATTCCAGTTGAGCTGTTTCAAATCCTGAAAGATGATGCTGTGAAAGTGCTGCACTCAATTTGCCAGCAAATTTGGAAAACTCAGCAGTGGCCACAGGACTGGAAAAGGTCAGTTTTCATTCTAATTCCAAAGAAAGGCAATGCCAAAGAATGCTTAAACTACTGCACAATTGCACTCATCTCACACACTAGTAAAGTAATGCTCAAAATTCTCCAAGCCAGACTTCAGCAATACGTGAACCGTGAACTCCCTGATGTTCAAGCTGGTTTTAGAAAAGGCAGAGGAACCAGAGATCAAATTGCCAACATCCGCTGGATCATGGAAAAAGCAAGAGAGTTCCAGAAAAACAGCTATTTCTGCTTTATTGACTGTGCCAAAGCCTTTGACTGTGTGGATCACAGTAAACTGTGGAAAATTCTGAAAGAGATGGGAATACCAGACCACCTAACCTGCCTCTTGAGAAATCTGTATGCAGGTCAGGAAGCAACAGTTAGAACTGGACAT
>SJXQ01002204.1:27235-72047 GCA_006408695.1 Aepyceros melampus
CCCTGGGATTTCTTTGGAAGGAATGATGCTGAAGCTCCAGTACTTTGGCCCCACCTCATGCGAAGTGTTGACTCATTGGAAAAGACCCTGATGCTGGGAGGGATTGGGGGCAGGAGGAGAAGGGGATGACCGAGGATGAGATGGCTGGATGGCATCACAGACTCAATGGACGTGAGTCTGAGTGAACTCTGGGAGTTGGTGATGGACAGGGAGGCCTGGCGTGCTGCGATTCATGGAGTCGCAAAGAGTCGGACACGAATGAGCGACTGAACCGAACTGAACTGAATCTCCCAATTCACTCACTCCCACTTCCTCCCCCATGTCTACGTGCCCATTCTTTATGTCTGCATCTCTATTCCTGTTCTGGAATCAGGTTTCTCTGTATCATTTTTCTAGATTCCACATGCATTAATTAATAGTAATATTTGTTCTTCTCTTTCTGACTTACTCTGTATGACAGTTTCAACATTCCTAATTTCATTCAATTCTCACACTGCTTAGAATAACACACGAAGAGTTAAAATGTATTAATTGTGCATTTTCTTACAAAGATTTATAATCATTTTATCCTTATATCTTCACAAAACCCTATGAGGTAGGTAATATTTTTGGTCAGTTTCATAGATGAGGAAACCAAGGCCCAGAGAGGCTCAGGAGCTTCCTTATTGGTCATATAACAGTAAGCAGTAAAATTAGGTTTGACCTCCCACAACCACACTGTAACTCCAGAACATAGTCAACAAAATCCTACATGATGCTTATTTATTGTTCATCAAAAACCCTAAAAATGGGTAATAATTTGTTTCTAATTTACATACGATGAAACTAAGAAGCTGAGAAGGACTTCCCTGGCAATCCAGTGGTTAAGACTCAGGGCTGATTCCTGGTGATAACTCAGTCGGTAAAGAATCCGCCTGCAATGCAGGAGACTCTGGTTTGATCCCTGGGTTGGGACGATCCCCTGGAGAAGGGAAAGGCTACCACTCCAGTATTCTGGCTTGGAGCATTCCATGGACTGTATAGTCCATGGGGCCGCAAAAAGTCAGACACGACTGAGCAACTTTCACTTTCAGGGAGCTAAGACCCCATATGCCTCACAACCAAAAATCCAAAACATAAAACAGAAACACTATTGTAACAAATTCAATGAAGTCTTTAAAAATGGTCCACATTAAAAAAAAAACAAATCTTTTAAAAAAGAGATTAACAGACAGAATAAGTAGCTTGCCTAGGTAATACAGCCAATAATGCCAGAGCTGGAGTCTATTTCCAGGCCCTATCACACACCACACACAATCACATATAAAATGCATATCACAATTACACTCTCTGCAATCCTAACAATGGAAAGGCCATCATTTTCTTTATAGATAACTGAGAGCCAATGAGGCAGGCTTCCAACACTAAGTTAAAGTCACCTTAAGAGGAATGTAGGAAAAGCTGGCATAATGAGGGTGATGAGTATGTCTCCAGAATAAGACCTCTGTAAGACTTCTAGCAGGAAATGCATTTTGTGAGCAATAGGCTACAATAGGAAAGAAAATATAATTTGATACTAAGGGTAGAGAGCACATTGAAGAAAGAAGATTGGAAAGTCAGGCTTGGTTGATTTCAGTGTTTTGCCTAAGGCCAGACCCACTCCGGAAGTTTACTCAGACATAAGGGCAAGAGCCAGAGTCCCTGAACCTGACCATGGTATTATTTCCCTTTTACTTCGCAGACATGAGAAAGGAGGTCACCAACACAAGATGGAGGGGTTGGCCTGAATATAGCCCATTCAAACTGGAAAAGATATTGACCAAACTCGTCCCCCAACAAAGCCTGCAAGGACCTGCCTGAACAGGCTCCTGCTCCTAGAAAAGGGCTCTCCTGTGGGCACCCTGAGCCCATCTAACCAGGCCAGGCAGGAGAGGGCTCCTGAGTGGGGTTCTGAAGTACAATTCAGCAAGCTGCAAAGCAAGTCTCTGGCAAGCTTACTTCTCTAGGTGAAGAGAACCTCTGAAAGCTAAGTTGGGTCCAGCTCTTTCTGACACTATGGACCATAGCCCACCAGGCTCCTCAGTCCATGGGATTTCTCACGTAAGAATACTGGAGTGGATTGCCACTTCCTTCTTCAGGGGATCTTTCCACCTCAGGGACTGAACCCACATCTATTTGGCAGATGGATTCTTTATCATTGAGGCATCAGGGAAACCCTAGGTAAAGAGAAAGAAGATAGCAAGAGTCACTCTAAGAAATCCAGTTGTGCAATCAGGCTGGAGCCAGAAGCCAGAGTTAATGAGAGTCAATTACCTGACATTGGCTTCATTATTTGCTCAACACATTCAATCCATCATAGGGCAGGTTTTGCCAAGTCAAGCAAAAGGAAAGAGAGAGTCATCATTGACGCATTTAAACAAATCTCATTGGATGAGCCAGGCAATAACAGAACAGATAGAGTGAAATATAAATGGTAAGGGGCTTCCCAAGTGGTGCTAGTGGTAAAAAAAAAAAAAAAACCCTGCATGACAATGCATGAAATGTGAGACGTGGGTTGTATCCCTGGGTTAGGAAAATCCACTGGAAGAGGGCATGGCAACCCATTCCAGTATTCTTGCCTGGAGAATCCCATGGACAGAGGACTCTGGTGGGCTACAGTCCATAGGGTTGCACAGAGTCGGACAAGACCGAAGCAACTAAGCATGCATGCACACATAAATCATAAAAGCCAGCTAGAGTGGAAGCACAAAGTTGGGGAGGGAGACTAATTTTGTCTGGGAGGGCTTGTAGAGATGGGGGTTATTCAGGAAATGCTTCAGTGATACAAGTCCACAGGGAGCTCTACTCAATAGTTTGTGATAACCTATATGGGCAAAGAATCTGCAAAAGAGTGAACATCTGTATATGCATAACTGAATCACTTTGCTTTATACTTGAAACTAACACAACATTGTAAATCAAATGTATTCTTTTAAAATAAAAAAAAAGACATCTTAATATATTTCAGATTTATCAAAAATAGGGGAAAAAATAATACAAGTCCAAAGACTTACATAAAGCAGATCGTAAGGTGAGAGGAGATGGAAAGAGCAAGGGCAGAGGGAAGGCACTCCAGAAAGAAGGAACAATGTGAGCCTGGTCCAAGGAGCCTGGGGTATTTGGAGACTTGTAAGCAGTTCATGAAGACTGTGTAAGGAGAGGGTCAGCAGGTAATACAGCTGGCAGTGGAAGTCAGAGCCAGAGATGGAGTAGTCTGACCTTCCTCTCAATGCAGTGGAGAGAGCTTTAGGAGCTGAGTGATGATTAGACAGATGTTTTAAGAAGAGCATTTGAGCACCTATTTGGAAGATGACTGGAGGAGAATGAGACAGAGCAAGGGTCTGCCTATAGATTTGTGTCCTTATGGAAAGGAAAAGGTGCATCAGTTTATACAAGATACAAGAGCACAAGGTACATGGAGGTCATTGCAAGGATACAGCTTCATGACCCCTGTTTTATAGATGAAGACGTGAGACCCACAGAGGTTAAGTTCATCTCCCATAATCACCCAGCTGGTCAGATTGAGAGCCAGGACTAATCTGTGGTCTCTTTCCCTACAGGTCCACCTTCACCTGAAAGCCTGCAATCCCCACCAAGTTACCCTTTGGCTAAGACAATACAGACTGGAATTGGCAACTCCTAAGGGCCAAAGTCAAAATGCCCTATTTTATGCTTTTTGCTCACCTTTCTCCATCTCTCTCTTTATCTCACCAAAGGCCAAGTTCAATGATCCAGGAAACCTTTTCTGATGAACCCCATATAGGCTAATATGATCTTCCCTCTCCTCTGAGATCTTGCAATGTTAGTTTTAAAAATTAGTCTCGTTTGATTTTTAAAAATCTTATTCTATTTTTAATTGGAGGATAATTACAATATTGTGATTAGCATGAATCAGCCATAGGGATACATATATTCCTCCCTCTTACTGTACCACACAGGGAATCCAAAGCCAGTGCTCTGTGGTAACCTAAAGGGGTGAGATGGGGAGGGAGATGGGAGGAAGGTTCAATGTTGATTATACTAAAACTGCTCTCCTCTGAGAAGAGCTTACCTTCCCAATTGTATTATCTGATTCCTAAAGGCAGGCCACAACCCCTTCCTCCCCTGTATTGACCTCAGCAGGAAATACGACACTGACAACTCAACAGGGGCCAAGCCTTTTGCCTGCAAGCTTCTCACTACAGGACTTGTGACACTCACACCCTCACAACAGGGAGAACTCACCTTGGAGGCCAGACCCTTCCCACACACAGAATCGCAATATAAAGAGCCCTGCTGCGGCATGAACACTGTCATTGAAGTTTACTTTCAGCAGTAGGAGCTGATATCCCCTATCTCCTCTCTCGATCTCAACCTGATAACTTGCTCTTCACACAGCCCTGCCATTATCACCAAATCACTAACATTTTCCTCCTTTAGCTTCTCTTTTCCACTGTCCAGTCACTCACACTGACTTTTCCCTCTCAATTGACAGCTCCGAAGTATACATCTTTTTTGACTCTTCAAAGTTGCTTCTCTCTGCTCAGTGCAAACCACTTAATATTTACTCAGCGTTTGTCACATTTACATCTTAGCTTTCATTTCTGCTTGCCAATTCAGCCTACTTGAGATGTTTGAGATGGCTCAAACAATTTTTTTTTTATTAGAAATTTCTTCCTGTTTATTGTTCGGTATGGTACTGTGATGACTCTCAACATTCCCTCTTTAAATGATCTCATTCACTGTTGTCATCTTCACAATTTTCATCTTTGAATTGGAAATACCCAAATCATCCATTGTCCCAATCTCTTTCTTACATTCTTCCTGTAACTTTCTTAGTTGGTTGAATTGCTTCAAAAATATGACTTCAAATCACCTGGAAATTATGATTCCACCAAAAATTGGTTCCCCGCTCACTTTTTTCCTGTTCAATTTCACTATCAGCTAATGGCATGTACATGTGTGCTAAGCTGAGTCAGTCGTGTTCAACTCTTTGTGACCCCAGAGACTATGGCCTATCAGGCTCCTCTGTCCATGGGATTCTCCAGGCAAGAATAATGGAGTGGGTTTCTGTGCCCTCCTCCAGGAGATCTTCCCAACCCAGGGATCGAACCCAAGCCTCTTATATGTCCTGCATTGGTAGGTGGGTTCTTTACCACTAGCTCTACCTGGGAAGTCCATCAGTTACTGATACAGGCACCTCTAATTTAGGATCAAAAACTAAGACTGTTTTTTAAATTTTTTTTTATTTTTAATATAAATTTATTTATTTTAATTGGAGGCTAATTACTTTACAATACTGTATTGGTTTTGCCATACATCAACATGAATCCACCATGGGTATACACGTGTTCCCCATCCTGAAACCCCCTCCCACTTCCTCCCCGTACCATCCCTCTGGGTCATCCCAGTGCATCAGCCCCAAGCATCCTGTATCATGCATTGAACCTGGACTGGCAATTCATTTCATATATGATATTATACATATTTCAATGCCATTCTCCCAAATCATCCCACCCTCTCTCTCTCTCACAGAGTCCAAAAGACTGTTCTATACATCTGTGTCTCTTTTGCTGTCTCATCTACAGGGTTATCATTACCATCTTTCTAAATTCCATATATATGCATTAGTATATTATATTGGTGTTTTTCTTTCTGGCTTACTTCACTCTGCATGATAGGCTCCAGTTTCATCTACCTCATTAGAACTGATTCAAATGCATTCTTTTTAACGGCTGAGTAATACTCTGTTGTGTATATGTACCACAGCTTTCTTATCCATTCATCTGCTGATGGACATCTAGAAAAATGTACTTGTGATAGTTAATTTTATAAGTTGACTTGGCTAGGTTATAATACCCAGTTATTTAATCAACACTAAGCTAGGTGTTGTGAAGGTATATTGTGGATATGGTCAACATGTTCAATAAATTGGCTTTAAGTAAAAGAGACCATCTTCCATAATATGGGTGGACCTTCATCTTAAAGATGAAAATCTTTAAAAACAAAACTGAAGTTCCCTGATGAAGGAGAAATTCTGCCTCAAGACGGCAACATCAGCTCCTCTTTCAGAGTTTCCAGCTGCCTACCTGTCCCCTCAAATCTTAGACTTACCAGCACCCATAATAATGTAAGAATATACAGCACAACTACTGGTTCAGTTTATCTGGAGAGCTCTGATACAATGCTATTTTTCAAAGTGTGTTCATATTATTGGGACTTAAATATGTAAATTGATTATAAATATATCCCTATGTAGTAATTTTTCATTTTATATTTTTGAAAATAATAATATTTTTTTACTTTTACTTTTTATATTTATTCTTAGCTGAATGATAGTTGCTTTATAATATTGTGTTGATTTCTGCCATACATCAACATGAATCAGCCATAGGTATACTATGTCTCCACCCTTTTGAAACTTCCTCCCACCTCCCATTCCATCCCACCCCTCTAGATTGTCAAAGAGCACTCGTTTGAGCTCCTTGAGTCATACAGCTATTTGCAATGGCTATCTATTTTACATATGGTAATGTATATTTTTCCATTCTTAGTTTATACACAAATTCTGTCCCCTTTAATTTCAATCTGTCTCCAACCTAATTCCTTCTGAATTCCTTTACCACTTCCCTACTTCAAATTTTTATTACCTCTCACATGTCACAGGACATACTATACTTAAAGCAACTTGACTATTTGGTTTTGCTCTCTTCATTTATTCTTTGGGGCTAGTTCTTCCTTCCCCCTGCTTTTAAAGTCATTCTAAAGTAAGACAATCTCAACTCGGTTATTCACTATAGAATTTTCTTATTACTCATGTAATACATTATCATAAAACTAGTGGATTTAAACAGTCCAACTACTGTCTGACACTTCAGAAGGTAGGTTGGAAGTTTGAGATGGATCTCACTTGGCTAAAATCAAGGAGTCAGCAAGGCTGACTTGAGGCTCCCAGGGAGAACCTATTTCCTTGTCTTCTCTAACCTCTAGAGGCTGCACACATTTTTGACTCAAGGTTCCTTTCCATCTTCACACCCAGAAATGTTCAGTCAAGTATTTCTCATATTGCATCATTCTGACTCCAACTCTCCTTTCTCCCTCTTTCATTTACGAGAAATTTGTGATTACACTGGGCCCGCCTAAAATATCAAGGATAATCTCCATATCTTCAAGTCAGATGATTAGCCAATTTCATTCCATCTACAAGCTCAGTTCCCCTTTGTAACATATTGTACCTTTCTAAAAAGTACAATGATGAAAATGTGAACACCTTTGGTGGGACACTATTCTGTCTACCACATATGCTGCTGCTGCTGCTAAGTTGTTTCAGTCGTGTCCGACTCTGTGCGACCCCATAGACGGCAGCCCGCCAGGCTCTGCCATCCCTGGGATTCTCCAGGAAGAACACTGGAGTGGGTTGCCTTTCCTTCTCCAGTGCATGAAAGTGAAAAGTGAAAGTGAAGTCGCTCAGTTGTGTCTGACTCTTCGCAACCCCATGGACTGCAGCCCACCAGGCTCCTCCATCCATGGGATTTTCCAGGCAAGAGTATTGGAGTGGGTTGCCATTGCCTTCTCCACCACATATAGTTGTATCTAAAAGTTAAAGCTTAAATCTTCCTTCAAAGTTAAGGCTCCTCTCCTTCTCCTGTTGGGACCATAATTAGTGAGAAGGCACTTGCTGGTTTTCTCTTCTGTTCCTTCACTTTGCAGCCTTAACTCCTGCTTCCATAACATGCTAACAGGGGTTTTCAAGGTCTCCAGAGTGGGACTGGAGATGGAAAAAGAGAAAGAAGAAACAGAAATGTCTTTACTCCCTGCACAGTGATGCTGCCCGAACACATGTGCTGTCTGGAGTTGGCAGGTGTTCACAGTGGGATCTGTCATCACTGGTTTTCCTTGCTGAGAACCATTGCATCTTCTCCCCACTGATCCTGTACCCCTACATCAGTTTCTAGGAATCCATACCTCCAGTTTTTCCACCAAGGTTAATCACTCTCCAAACATCCAACATGAACAGGACCTTGGCTCACTCCACACCAAATCTTTCCACCCACGGGAAAGGCCAGTCCCTTTTCATGGATCAACTTCAGGAGGGCAGGCCAATTCTGATGCAGCCAACTTTCCTCTGCTTCACTGTGGAAGAGTTAAAGCCTGATTCTCACTCTTGAGATTCTCCCAACCTGATGAGATTCTCATTTCTCTGGTTCTTCACCAGCATATGGAGGGCTCTTCCAGCTCTCCGTATGCTTTTGTCAGAGCCTAATTCCCTTTGATAAAGAAAGGCAAGAAAGGCACTGGTGCAGCCCACCAAGAGCCCTCTCCAGAAATGTCTTTTCTCTAACATCTACGTGCCTACCTTCTTTCCCCAGAGGAGGGCATGGCAACCCACTCCAGTATTCTTGCCTGGAGAATCCCACGGATGAGGAGCCTGGTGGGCTATAGTCATATGGTTACAAAGAGGTTGGACCTGACTGAAGTGACTTAGCATGCACACCATCCTTTTTTAATCTCGAGTAGGTGAGGGCATTAAGAGTTTGCTATTCGTGTGGAGGTTTGACAGAAAACAACACAATTCTATATAGCAATTATCCTTCAGCTAAAAAATTAATTAATTTTAAAAAAAGAGTTTGCAGACTTCCCTGGTGGCTCAGACAGTAAAGCGTCTGCCTGCAATGCCAGAGACCTGGGTTCAATCCCTGGGTTGGGAAGATCCCCTGGAGAAGGAAATGGCAGCTCACTCCAGTACTCTTGCCTGGAAAATTCCACAGACTGAAGAGCCTGGTAGGCTACAGTCCATGGGGTCGCAAAGAGTCACTTTCACTTTCACTTTCAAACCAGCTTTCAGTCAGCTGCTTAGAAAATCGCACCTCTTGGTCCCACACCTCAACATGGAAAGTACTAGACAAAATTTCTATTCTATTAGTGGAGGTTGGATGAGGAAATCAGGAAAACAAGGGAGAGTCCCTCTATGTGGATGAAAAGCAGCCACTCCCTTCTCCAGGGATCTTCCTGACCCAGGGATCGAACCCTGGTTTCCTACATTACAGCCATATTCTTTACCATCTGAGCCACCAGGGAAGTCCATAATTTTGTTATGCAGAGATCAGACTGGAGTAAGGAGGTGAATATTTCTATTACACTACTAGTCAATGTGACATAGATGACTGTGTGTGTGTGTGCATGCTCAGTTGTGTCTGAGTCTTTGCAACTCCATGGACTCCTCTGTTCATGAAATTTTCCAGGCAAGAATACTGGAGTGAGTTGCCATTTCCTACTCCAGGGGAATCTTCCAGACTCAGGGATCGACCCTCTGTCTCCTGCATTTGCGGGTTGATTCTTTACCATTGTACCAGCTGAGAAGTCATAAGCAATAGTGGATCAATAATGAGACTCCATCCTAGAAAGAATGTGGTCTGCAATTGGCTGATAGGACCAGTCAAGCATATGTTATTCATTAGGGTGGCCCTGGTTGTCAACTATCCCAAGTGAGGACACAGTCCTTCATGGGTGTCACTTAGGGGTCAGATTAGCAGCTGGTACTTTTAGGACTGTTATTTTAATAAATCCATAAGAGTTATTCCCAGACTATTGTAATACAGGCTATTTTGGCAGGACAGGAAAGATACCAGCATGTAGTTGCTTTCCCACAATTTAAAGGAAATATTACCAAACAGATAATTCACCCTTTGAATAAGTATAAAAGTGTCTGGGATGCAAAGTCCAGGGGAGGTCAGAACAGACCAGGTCTGATCAAGGGATCAGTCTTGACCTATTATTATCTATAGCTCAGAGCTGTGGTTAGGCCACATGCTGGGGAGTGACGATGCTTTTGCCAACACTTATGCAATATGGAAGCATTTAGAAAATGATGTTAAAGCTGGAAGGAGATTTAGCGAGCATCGAGCCTGTATCCCTCATCTTAAGATGAAGAAACAAAGACTAGAAAGTGTGGAATTTTCTCAAAGATGCTGTGCTAATTTGTGACCAAGCCAGGATTCAAAACAGGATTCTAACTACTAATCTAGTGATCTTGCAACATTTTCAGTCTGGATTTGGCAAAAGGTTTCTGTGTTTTATAGTTTCATCAGCACAAAGTGTAGGATAGTGTTTAAAAGAGCTTCCTAGGCCTCTGCAACACTAATTTGTTTTCCTTCTGCATCTTCCTTTCCTTTCCCTTCTTAGTCACATCTTCTTTTTCAGCTTAGCTGACCTCTGATTTTATAAATGTTGTAAAACACACACACACACACACACACACACACACCATACTGTTGTGTATATTTTGTATATTCCCTCCTCAAATCAAGCTCCAGGTATTGCTTTCTCATTTTCCACTGCCCCACTAGAATGTATTAACCATGAATTCTTTCTCTAAGTGACAAAAAATGATGCTGATGGATTCAAGAGGAAAACTCATTCCTATTTACACTAGTAAGTAAGTTATTTCACTCTTTCAGTTATCCAGGGGCAGAAATGAACAAAATCAAGATGGATAAGTTCACGTCCATCACCTATAACTGGATACTGAATTCAGATTTAGTTTCCTGAGAACTAAGACTAAACAGGCAAATACTGGATTTCATGTTTGTTTGCTTTTTATAAAATGATGCTTGCTGATTTAACTTTAAAAATCAGAATTACCTTGAAATTAAATAGCATTTACTCACATACATATTCAAGGCAATGGTATTTAAGAATCTAACAGAAAAACTCTACTAGGTATGTTTTAACATGTAAGATAGATAAAAACATTCCACTCCAGGTATTCATTATTGATATTATTATCTTGACAGGGATAATGAAAGGCCTGATGCTGTAGACCATCTAAAAACAGTACTAAATACAACCAGGAATAGTTCAAGGTTTAGGCAGAAGAATGGGCTTCCCAAGTGGATCAGTGATAAAGAATTTGTCTGTCAATGCAGGAGACACACAGAATTGATCCCTGGGTTGGGAAGATCCTCTGGAGAAGGAAATGGCAACCCACTCCAATATTCTTGCCTGGAAAATCCTGTGGACAGAGGAGCCTAGTGGGCCACAGTCCATGGGGTTGCAAGGAGTTGGACACAACTGAGCGACGACACACACACATGATCAAGGATAGCGTCCATACATTTCAACATATCTGATATTCATATGGTGTATGTTAGGGCAGGAGTATTATTCTCTATCCGTGAAGACAAAAAGGGTATGGAATATTCTTGGACAGTTGGAGACTTCCCAATATCATAACCAAAATCTGTGCTTCTGTGGGTGTTGGAAGAGGGGAATAATTTGACAGATTGGGAAAATGATGTTTCAAAACCAACAGACCAGACTGATCCAATTATTCCATGATAACATTCCATACCAACCCAGAAATCACCAGCTCACAATACCTTTAACTAAATGATATTTCATCATTAAACTAAATATATAAAACATTCTCCAAGAATCATCAAAATAATCCACTGTAGTTTTTTTAATTAATTAATTCCAGGATAATTACTTTACAACATTGTGATGGTTTTGCCATACATCGACATGAATCAGCCACGGATACACATGTGTCTCCCCATCTTGAACCCTTGTCCCACTTCCCTCCCCACCCCATCCCTCAAGTTTCTCTCAGAGCACAGGCCTTGGGTGTCCTGCTTCATGCATCGAACTTGCACTTGTCATCTATTTTACATATGGTAATATACATGTTTCAATGCTAGTCCCTCAAATCATCCCACCCTCATCTTCTCCCAGGAGTCCAAAAGTCTGTCCGTTACATCAGTGTCTCTTTTGCTGCCCTGCATATAGAGTCGTTGTTACTATTTTTCTAAATTCCATACATCTATTTGTGCTTCTCTTTCTGACTTACTTCACTCTGTGTAATAGGCTACGGTTTCATCTGCTTCATTAGAACTGACTCAAATATGTTCCTTTTTACAGCTGAGTAATACTCCATTGTGTATATATACTGCAACTTCCTTATCCATTCATCTGTCGATGGACATCAAGGTTGCTTCCTTGTCCTGCTGTTGCTGCTGCTGCTGCTAAGTCGCTTCAGTCGTGTCCAACTCTATAGTGCTGCAATGAACATTGCGGTACATGTGTTTCTTTCAGTTCTCATTTCCTTGGGGTTTATGTTCAGCAGTAGGATTGCTGGGTCGTATGGCAGTTCTATTCCCAGTTTCTTAAGGAATCTCCATGCTGTTCTCCATAGTGGCTGTATCAAGTTGCATTCCCACCAACATTTTTTAAGAAAGTTCCCTTTTCTCCACATCCTGTCCAGCATTTATTGCTTATAGACTTTTTGATGATGGCCATTTTGATTGGCATGAGATGGTACCTCATTATGGTTCTGATATACATTTCTCTAATATTGAGTGATACTAGGCATCTTTTCATGTGTCTATTAGTCATTTGAAGTTTTAAACTATCAAACCACAGGTCACAGTCAATGTTTTCAATATGAATTTCCTTAAGTAAAGCATTTTTAGCTCTACAGTCTAAACCATGCTCTCATATCTTGCCTTAGAACCAACTGAATTATTTACTATCTTCCTATGAAACTATTTTACTTGTACTCCCTAGAAGCAGCTCACTTTTAGGAAATGAATCCTAGCAAATATCTGGTTGAAAAATGAAAGTGCAAGTCGGTCAGTTGTGTCCAATTCTTTGTGACCCCCTGGACTGTAGACTGCCAGGCTCCTCTATCCATGGGATTCTCCAGGCAAGAGTACTGGAATGGGTTGCCATTTCCTACATCAGGATATCTTCCCAGCCCAGGGATCAAACCCAGTCTCTTGCATTGCAGGTGGGTTTGTTACCACCTGAGCCACCAGGGAAGCCCAGAATATGTTGCTAGTGCAGTTCATACAGATAAGCCAAATTTCACAGTACCCTCTGATCATAAAATAATTCAGTTACCTGGATTAGTAAGGCAGCTATCCAGAACCAGTGTGAGGAAACAAATACTGTCCAGAAAGTGACTTAGTGTTTATGCAAAGCATAAAAATCCCATCCTTATTAATCCTTTGTGGCAGGATTCTCCCATGCTACTCTCAGATAGAGACATTTTCTCAACAAAACTTACTCGACATCACCCATCCCCTAGGAGTCTCTTCTTTGACTAATGACTGACCAGTTAGAGCATAAGCAGGTGTCTGTGAGTAGTCCTGTCATTCTTTGACTTAAAGGGGTGACTCCTGCTGGCAACTTTAAGGACTGGGGCAGCAGGCCCGTGACTACCTGGGCCTCAGGACATTTTCCCCATTCTCTCCATGGCAGCAGTAGATATTGTGATTACAGACAAACAAATCCTTGACATGAATGGTGACAGAAAGGCACCCTTTTGCAGCTCTAGTGCGCAAATCTTCCGTGGTCCCCAGCCTCCCTGGATCATTACAAGTGAGCTCCTCCTTTGCTTCCTGATGTAGCTGATGGGAAATGAGCCTCCAGGGCTGACAGCTAGAAATTAATTTGATCGATTTATTTTCTGTGTTTCATGTTTCGGGTGCAAATGCTTTCTCCATCCTGATGGAGAACATTTATGCTCTCCCATTCGCAAAAAAACAAATTTATGTGCTTAACTAACTGAACTCTTTCGCTGAAGGTCAGAAACAAATGTTCCCATCCATCTCCCTTTACCATTCTGAGCAACACCAAGCTGTTTTCCTTTTTAATTTCAGACTGAAGGAAGATCGCTTTCTAGAGTGGAGCTGGGGTGAAAGACAGCAATTGGAACTTCGGAGTTTTCTACAGAAAACAGAACTTAGCATGCCTCTCGTGAGAGGAATGAAGCAAAGAAACAGAAGACTCTCCTGCTTTTCCATGGGAGAGAAATTTTCAGTTATGCCTTAATTCAAGTAAAAGGAACATCATTAGGCAAGGACTGTTAATTTACCATTTTTAGACAAGTGGAATCTGGCACCTAATTTGTCTGTATTTCTTGCTCACTTGAGACCAAATTCTGTCCTTGGCAGATAATTTCTGAAGGCTGCTGCTGCTGCTAAGTCGCTTCAGTCATGTCTGACTGTGCGACCCTATAGGCGGCAGCCCACCAGGCACCCCCGTTCCTGGAATTCTCCAGGCAAGAACACTGGAGTTGGTTGCCATTTCCTTCTCCAATGAATGAAAGTGAAAGTGAAGTCACTCAGTCGTGTCCAACTTTTCGCAACCCCATGGACTGCATCCTACCAGGCTCCTCCATCCATGGGATTTGCCAGGCAAGAGTACTGGAGTGGGGTGCCGTTGCCTTCTCCATCTGAAGACTGCAGAGGGAACTGAACATGCATGATCGGAACTAAACATGGTTCATCCTAACTTATTTACAGTGAAGGAATGGAGCACAGATTTGTGGACACAATGGTGCAAGGAGAGGGTGGGACGGATTGAGACAGCAGCACTGACATATATACACTGCCATATGTAATACAGATAGCTAGTGGGAAGTGTCGAGTCGGACACGACTAAGGGACTTCACTTTCACTTTTCACTTTCATGTATTAGAGAAGGAAATGGCAACCCACTCCAGTGTTCTTGCCTGAAGAATCCCAGGGACGGGGGAGCCTGGTGGGCTGCCATCTATGGGGTCACACAGAGTCGACACAACTGAAGTGACTTAGCAGCAGCAGCAGCATTGGGAAGCTGCTGAATAGCATAGGGAGCTGAGCTCGGTGCTCTGTGATGACCTAGGGGGATGGGATGGGAGGGAGGGGAGGCAGGCCCAAGAGGAAGGGGATATATATAAATTATGACTGATTCACATTGTAGGGAAGAAACCAAAACAACATTGTAATTTTCCTCCAGTTAAATACATACATTTAAAAAAATAACTAGCTTTTAGTTAACAGGTAAAATTTTCACATGTCCCTGAGAAAGCAAAATTGATATTCACTCAGTTCAGTTGTTGTGATAAATGACCTATTCCTGTGGGCCCGAGTTAATATGGACAGCCTTAATTACGACACTTCCTTGAACACCAAGCAGATCTGTATCATCCCGTGTTGCCAGCATGTCACCTATCCCTGCTGGGTCAAAAAAAAGATTCATCCAAACATGAAAGCTTGAGCCAACAGTGAAGGTGTCCTGAGTTGCTGAGTGAATAAAAAGGCTAATTCCCCAGGAGGTGCTGGTATTGGTGATGGTAGCCCTGGAGGTGGAGCTGGGAGTGGATGCAGAGGTTTATGACCATCTGCCAAATGTCAGGTCAGAAGGCTGTCCTCCCAGATGTTCATGCAGAACTGCACAAAAGGCACGTGCAACACCCATATCTCCTATGGAAGAAGAGAGAGACCCTGGTGGTGTTAGGGGTAAAGAAACTACCTGCCAATGCAAGAGACATAAGAAACATGGGTTTGATTCCTGGGTGGGGAAGATCCTTGGAGGAAGGCATGGCAACCCACTCTGGTATTCCTGCCTGGAGAATTCCATGGACAGAGATGTTTGGCAGACTGCAGTCCATAGAGTTGTAAAGAGCTGGACACAATTGAAGCGACTTAGCATGGAAGAAGCTTCTTGAAGATATTAATTACACCCATTTATTCAGTTTGGAATAATATTTAAGAAAAAAATATCTGTTTGCTGTTAGAACCAGAGGGCTAACTTTTAAGGGGAGTGGGCAGAGTGTGTGGGGTGGGGCAAGCAGGAAGTTCACTGCAGAGAGCCCCCTGCCCTCAGTACAGGGGCATAGCTGAGATAAAATGGTAAAGGGACCCAAGTCTGTCTCTAGGTCACCTAAAAGGCATCTTTCAAACAAGCATCCATCCCTTCCTGTTGTCTTCCTCCCTTCTCTGCTCCTGTTCTGGAAAAGCACTCTAATGTTGCTCAGATATGGCCTCAAGGGACCAAAAGGGGATGCAGAGAAGCTGATCAACTCAGTGTGGAAACAAAGCTTTCTTGAGCACATCAGTATCAAGGACAGAAAGGCAAGGAAGCTCTCATCCGCCTCAAGCAGTGCTCTGGGGTGATGAACCCCATTGGCAGTTTCTAATGAGAAGGACACCATCCAAACACCTGGAGAAAAGGAGCCCAGTGAGAAGGAGTGATGCTGAAGCTGAAACTCCAATACTTGCTACCTGATGTGAAGAACTGACTCACTGGAAAAGACCCTGATGCTGGGCACGATTGAAGACAGGAGAAGGGGACGACAGAGGACGAGATGGTTGGAGAGTATCACCAATTCGATGGACATGGGTTTGAACAGGCTCTGAGAGTTGGTGATGGACAGGGAAACCTGGGGTGCTGCAGTCCATGGGGTTGCAAAGAGTTGGACATGACTGAGAGACTGAACTGAACTGAGAAGGAGGAGGAGAGAGAAGACAGAGGGAAAAAAAATTACAAAATGAGGTGATTAAAGAGAAAATACACTCCAATTTTAGTAAAGAAAAGTCAACCTGGTTCCTTTTATCTGGACTTAGGAATGTGTTTGTGCCTAACTATAAAGATGAAATAAAAAGAGGTGCATTGCTTTGCCATTCATATGGAATCCAAAGCTTCGATTGACTTTGGCTAAAGCCACCAGACCTTGGCTATTATCCTTTTCAGCTTTGTTTTCCACAAAGCAGAACAAGGAGTAAATTAGGTCTTCAGTTTCTGTGTTTCTTTAGAAATCTGAGCTCATGTGGTGAATAATGGAAAACACATTTCAATTTAAAGAACACATAATGAAAGTTTCTTTTCAGAGTTAAGAGAAGGATAAATGCTTTCTCATCCTAATGCAGCTCAAGAGAAAAAGATTCCAATGTCAGCCTCTGCCAATTGAAATCATCAATTTCTAGAAAAATACAGAGGCAATAGTATTATTGAGGTATCAAAAAGTTATCTAAGGCTTGGTGCTCCTTTTTGAATCTCAACTTTAGCTTCTGAGGCAGAAGTACCATTATGTTTTTCTGACCCATCCCAAAGTATAAAAGAGGAGACTGTCAAAATCTTCCTTTTGTTCTTTCCCATTAGCCATTAATTTATCACCTTATCTCTTTTATCACAGAGACACAGGAAGAGAAATTTCTATCAGAGAAGAACAGAGCTGGGTATTCTCTTGGTGATGAGAAAAGCATTTGTAGAATTCTGGGGGAAAATATCTTATTTGAAACTCATAAGGATGGGCCTGGAAATGTGCAGTTTCCAAGAGGAAATAGCAAAAAGGGTGCCAGTTCACATAGAAATTATAGGTACCATGAGATTCATTTCATACGTCGAGACTTTCAGTTCCCCTAAGAAATACTACAAATCTCTCCATAGAAGTAGAAATCAAAGGACTTGAAGCCTCTCTCTTTAAAAACTAGTCACCTAACAGAGTGAGTGCTGAAATGAGCTAAAAAATCCACAATCTGACTGGGAAATCAAATATAAACTCTCAAAAACAAACAATCAAAACTTAAGATTGTGAAGAAGTAGAGAGAAATTAAAACTGAGTGCCCAGTAGTTGATGAGAAAAAGAATGTGACTCAGGAAAAGAGAGAGGGATCCAAAATGCGGCCTGGCTGCTTGCTGCTCAAAAGCTAATAAAGAGCCAAGGTTAGTGGAAAGGAAAGCTTATTTTATTTTTGATGCTGGAAATAGAGGGTAGGAGGTGGGAGTCTTGTCCAAAGGCTGACTCACTCTCCTCCAAAATCAATAGGTAAGAGCTTTTATAGGTGGAGAGAGGGGTCTACATAAGAAACAACACAACAGCTCTGACAATCCTACTAAAATTGGTTATTGGTGGCCTGACCAGTATCAATCTTGACTGTTTGGTCAGTTCTTTTAATTTTTATTGGAGTATAGTGGTGTTACAATGTTGTGCTATTTTCTGCTGTACAGCAAAGTGAATCAATCATATGTATACACATATCCCCTCTTTGGCACCCCACTCCAGTACTCTTGCCTGGAAAGTCTGATGGGCGGAGGAGCCTGGTAGGCTGCAGTCCATGGGGTCGCTAAGAATCGGACATGACTGAGCGACTTCACTTTCACTTTCACTTCCCATCTTAGGTCACCACAGAGCACTGAATAGAATTTGATTGTTTTAAGTACAGTTCATCTTCAGTTCCAAGGTCAATTTGTTCCCATTTCTTTGAGGCCAATTCTCAGAATTGCAGCAGCTTATGTCATGGCTACAGTCTGGTTACCATGTAATTAATGTCTTCCATCTGGTGGCAGTTCCAGGATCTATAAGGCAGCTCACAGGATATGGCTCAGAATATTATCTATAGCCTTTGAGAAGGAACTAAAGGTCTTTGACTATTCTTAAAGACTAAATTACTATGCTTTGGTCTCCTTTGGCTGTTTTCCTCTGTTTCTGTGTGTTCTCACTTCTCTGATTAAACTTATTCTTTGGCTAAAGTTTTTCCACAGACAAAAGGCAGGCTGAGGATATGGGGCAAGGGTCATAGGGTCCCGCTCCATTTCATTACAGAATAATTATAAATAAATTACAAATACTGAAGAAGTATGTATGGAGGGAAAAATTCAGGGAATAGAGATGTCCTAACACTACCCTATGGTATCATTAGCTTTCCTCACCAAGATTTGACTTTTCTCGTCTCTCATAGCATAGTAGGCTTACAATACCTCTTTTCTAGTGGTTAGGAGGCCATGTGACTAGTGCTGACTAATGAGAATGGAAGTCTTAAATGTTTCTCCTGTGCTAAAAGTGAGATCCTCTAGGGCTTTCATTCCCTTTCGGATGTGAGTAGCAATTTTGGACATGCAGCATTGAGACTTTGGAGAGTGTTTTGTTAATGCAGTATAGTCTAACTTATCCTGACTGAGATGCAGCCACAGATTGGATACAAGAAATACAAAGCCATGTAGTGGCCAAAGAATACCTCTGGAGGAAAATAGAAGAAATCATATACAAAACTAATATAGTATCTAATAGGAATTCTTGTCTCCATGGAGAATATACCTGAGGTGGTGCAGAGAATCTGCCAGGAATGAGCTCACCAACAGCTGCTAAATCCCAGCTAAACAACTACTATCTTCAGAAAAATAGAGAAAGAAACTTAGGCTGTATCTCTTAGACTTAAGTGTTGGGAATAAAAGTGAAGGAAGAGAATAAGCCAGATGGTATTTTTCTTTCTACTTTACATTTATGTTCCTGAGAGAGGAGCTAAGGGGGTGTCCATAGTTTTGCATCTGGGATCATATGGTAACAACCACAAGATACTGCAATGCAAGGGAGCATCTTCAACCAAACAAAAAAGGAGCACTGTGGGCATGTTCTCTTAAGTAAACAAGGGAGTCAAGATACAAAACATAAGGGAAAGAGAAAAATATCCCCCAAGAGCTCAAATCTATACACTGTCCTCTTTGTTTTAATGGGAGGATAACTGTTTTAAATGTTTGTTTCTGTCATAGAACAAAGTGAATCAGCTATAGCTGTACTTATTTGCTCAGTCCTGTCCAACTCTTTGTGATCCCATGGATTGCAGTCTGCCAGGCTCCTCTGTTTATAGGAATTCTCCAGGCAAGAATACTGGATCGGGTTGCCACACCCTCCTCCAGGGGATCTTCCCAACCCAGGGATTGAACTCATCTCTCCCACATTGCAGGCAGATTCTTTACCAGCTGAGCTACCAGGGAAGCCCTGAATCAGCTATAAGTATACATAAATCCCTTCCCTCTTGAGCCTCCCTCTAGGTCATCACAGAGTTCCAGGCTGGGCTCCCAGTATTATATAGCAGCTCCCCAGTAGATATCTCTTTTACATGTGGTAGTGTATATATGTCATGCTACTTTCTCAGTTCATCCTGCCCTCTCCTTCCCCGTCTGTGTCCACAAGTCCATTCTCTATGACTACATCTCCATTCCTTCTCTGCAAATATGGTCATCAGTACTATTTTTCTAGACTCTGTATACATGCACTGAAGTGAAGGGAAGTCGCTCAGTCATGTCTGACTCTTTGCGACCCCATGGACTGTAGCCTACCAGGCTCTTCAGTCCATGGGATTTTCCAGGCAAGAGTCCTGGAGTGGGTTGCCATTTCCTTCTCCAAGGGATCTTCCCAACCCAGGGATTGAAGCCAGGTCTCCTGCATTGTAGGCCGACACTTTACCATCTGAGCTAAAATTGTTTTTTTTTTTTCTTTCTGACTTACTTCACTCTTTATAATAGGCTCTAGAATCATACACTCCACTACAACTGACTCAAATTTGTTCCTTTCTATGGCTGAGTAATGTTCCATTGCATTTGTGTACCACAACTTCTTCATCTATTCATCTGTCTATGGACATCTAGGTTGCTTCCCTGTCCTGGCTATTGTGAATAGTGCTGCAGAGAAAAATGGGGTATTTGTGTCTTTTTTAATTGTGGTTTTCTCGGGTTATATGCCCAGTAGTGGGATAGATGGGTCATATGTAGTTTTATTCCTAGTTTTTTAATGAATTTCCACACTATTCTCCATAGTGGTTGTGCCAATTTACATTCTAGTAAAAGGAGGGTTCCCTTTTCTCCACATCCTCTCCAGCATTTACTGTTTGTAGACTTTTTGATGATGGCCATTCTGATTAATGTGAGGTGATATCTCATTGTAGCTTTGATTCACACTGGTGACTCAGAGGTTAAAGCGTCTGCCTGCAATGTGGGAGACCTGGGTTCCATCCCTGGGTTGGGAAGATCTCCTGGAGGAGGAAATGGCAACCCACTCCAGGACTCTTGCCTGGAGAACCCCATGGACGGAGGAGCTTGGTGGGCTATAGTCCACAGGTTGCAAAGAGTCGGACACGACTGAGTGACTTCACTTCACTAATAATAGTGACATTGAGCTTCTTTTCATGTGTTTATTGGCTATCTGCAAAGCAAGGCTTTCTTATCTCTCCTTGCTAATCTTTGGAACTCTGCATTCAAATGGGTATATCTTTCCTTTTCTCCTTTGCTTTTTGCTTCCCTTTTTTTCCACAGCTATTTGTGAGGTCTCCTCAACCACTTTGCCATTTTGCATTTCTTTTTCTTGGGGATGGTCTTGATCCCTGCCTCCTGTGCAATGTCATGGACCTCCAAAACATCAAAAGACCACTGAAGTGATGACATCCAAATTTGAAATATCAAAGCTATGGTTTTTCCAGTTCATGTATAGATGTGAGAGTTGGACCAGAAAGAAAGCTGAGCACTGAGGAATTGATGCTTTTGAATTGTGGTGCTGGAGATTTGAGAGTCCCTTGGAGTGCAAGGCGATCAAACCAGTCAATCCTAAAGGAAATCAACCCTGAATATTCATTGGAAGGACTGATGCTGAAACTGAAGCTCCAATACTTCGGTCACCTGATGCAAAGAGCCAACTCATTGGAAAAGACCCTGATGCTGGGCAAAATTGAAGGCAGGAGGAGAAGGGGGCAGCAGACATGAGATGGCTAGTTGGCATCACTGATTCAATGGACATGAGCTTGGGCAAATTGGGAGGTAGTGAAGGACAGAGGAGCCTGGCAGGTGGGCTACAGTCCATGGAGTTGCAAACTGTCAGCCTTAGTGACTGAACAACAACAACAAATAATGCTATAGTGTTATTGTAAAAAACAGTCACATAAATCTCAGTGTTGAGATTAATATCATGACCAAGATAAGTATGTTGAAGACATGGGAAGCATTCTGACTGCATTATATTCAAATTCACATAATCACAGGACATAATATCTTTGAATTTCACAGCACTGTGAAACTTCTCAAAAGGGAGTAATAATAATTGATCAGATGATTTCATAAATTAACTTTCCTCTTATATAAACTTTAATTATTGTGATACTTGCCAAGGATGATGCCTTTCTTCTAAGAAATTTGAAAGCATAAATGGTTAAGACAATATTAACTCATAACATAAAAACTTGCTACAATAATGATGATGAGTGCCATGTTTTAAATGGGCTTCCCAGGTGGCTCAGTGATAAAAGAATCTACCTGCCAATACAGGAAATACAAGAGACATGCGTTTTATCCCTGGGTTGGGAAGATCCCCTGGAGTAGGAAATGGCAACCCACTCCAGTATTCTTGCCTGGAGAATCCTATGGACAGAAGAGCCTGGTGGGCTTCAGTTCAAGGGGTCACAAAGAGTTGGACTTGACTGAGTGACTAAGCACGCATGCCATATTTTGACCACTTAAATGAGTCAAAATACACTTTATTTCAATCCATAGTATTTTTTCCTTTTTCCAATTATGTTCCCAAGAGATTTAAGTAACTTTTTCAGGTGGATTGAAATTTAGGCCTAATGTCAGAGTTCACAGTTTTTTAGAACACCTTGCTCCTATTATTCCCCAATAATAGAACTGAGTTTCTAGTGAAACTAGTATACTTACTAAGCATCATACTAGGTGATTATTCCTCTCCATGTGTTAGAAAAAATAATCATGGCAGAAAAACCTATACACAAAGTTGTAGGTATTAGCACAAAACCTAGACTGGTTTATTCTTTAAGTCATTAAATAGATTTGGCTAAATCAAAATTGAGCTGTCAAGCTATCTGGGCCCCTGGAGCCCTGGGTATACCATCTCTAATATCATAGGACCTTCAGGAACTTGCTGACTGTGGCAGAATTTTGGGGAATACTTAGCTACCCAGACAGTTTCTTAGACTGCACAGATGTCACAACCCCTTTTCGAAAGAGTTTCATGCTGGTGTGCACTTGGGCTTCAAGAATGTATTGGTTTATCTGAAGTTCCACAGGATTTATAGTAGCCCAGACTTTGGAAGAGAAGGTGGAGGTGATAAAGTCAAGAATGCTGAGGTCCTGCTGCCAGCTTTGACACTCCTGTTATGTTGCCAACCAGGACTCCTTCAGCCTGACAAAATGGCTGTTTTAACATCTTCTTAACTATGATTGGTATAGTAAATAAAATTCATTAGTTGACAGAGCATTTGTATTTAAAAAAAAGCCCTCTTTTTGTATAGTTTTGCAAACAATGAAAAAATTTAATTGTGTAATTTATCTTATTGACCATATGTTCAGGTATGCTCACATTTGAAATTTTTTAATAGTAAATACACTAGATTACAAGATCCGTTGTTGGTCAAATCTTGGCTGCAAGAGCCATGGGGCTGGAGCACTGACCGTTCTACCTGAATTTCCCGCTTTTTGGAGGATGAAGATAACCTAACCCGTTGTTCGGGGATCAGCTGTATCCACTAATAAGCAGATGAAGAAACAGGTTTAAATGATTAGATGACTTTCCCAATGTCTCGCAGCAGTTAGGAGGTAGAACGGGAATTCAAGCCCAGCTCATCAGCTTCCAACTTTAGGGCTCAGAAGCACTTAGTGGGACTTTAGCATCAGAGAGAGAAGGGCCAGAAAATGAGCTTTCGAGCTTTGGAAAAACAGTAGCCAAGCAAACAGAGGTCAAATAAATAATCCTGGAATGTCTTTTAATTGAATATATGCATTTTCACTAGTAGAAAAAATAATAAATGTTTATATTTGTAAGAAAGCAAGTTGTTTTAGTTCATCGTCCAAGATTTACTGCTAAAAAGCTTGAGCTTGAGGACAAAAGGCACACAGACCAGGAGCAGCTGGTTCCCAGCATGGGTCGAGCATTTTGTTCTCAGTTTGGACACAAACCTCAGACCTACCCCAGGATGTACATACCTCAAACTTTTCTGGTAAGTATCGCTATTTCTTTTGCTTTTCTGGACTTAGGCGGCAGGACTTTTTCTTCATGGTGCCAAGGACTCCTTGGGAAACTGTTAGTACCCAGAGAATTTCACTGTGCTCTCACCCCACCTTCCAGGATTCATCTAATGAGCAAAGCAACTGCAAATGGCTCAGAAGACATTTGCCTCTGACAGGAAGAAATATGGAGTTTTCTTGTATAGCTTCCCCAAAGCTATACAAATGCTGTGATTAACTTGGATTCCAAGACATCACAATATTATATGTTCCCTTTGTGAAGGCTGCAATTGCCAAGCAACAGGTTCTGTTAGATCTCTCTCCAGGGCAAAAGGCTTCTCATGAAAACATTTACAGTAAAACAAGCTGCACACTGAAGGGAAATAGAGGAACGGAATCTGACAGAGATATGTTATCAACCAAGAAAAGAAAAAAGAAAAAAATCAGCTTGGCCTTGATTTCTAGCCCTCCCTTTCTCCCGGGAGTTCTCACCTTTCCTTCCTACTAGGCCCTAAGCTCCCCGAGGGCAGGGCACTGTGCTTGCTTGCTGTTTCTCCGGCACCTAATGCCATGGCTCACAGAGAGGGGTGGCTCCTAGAAGTCTGGAAATGGAACTTTGATAAAAGAATCTTGATGGTTAAAATCAGAATGGACTTACCCAAGCCAAGTAGCAAGTGCTAAAGTCAGCACATAGAGCCTCAGTCTCCAAGTCCAGTGGGCGGCCCACTGTATAAACCTGCTGCCTTGACTTAGGTGAGAAAGTAATTAGAGGGTTTTAAGGCTAGTTTGGGAGACGATTGTGTGGAATGGATAGGGCTGCTAAATTTTTATTTGCTAAACCTGGCAACCCTCAGAGTAGTGCGCATATGTATACAATTTTTTTGACCCTGTAATGTGCAAGTCATGGCACAGAGGAGGTCTTCTGCTCTTCCTGTGAGGCTGGTCTGTGGCTACATCTTGTGGTCTTGACTAAATATGCTGGGGTTCAGACTTCAAAGGGTAGAGGAGGACGTGACTCACTGTGCAGCTGAGAAGCAGATGCAGATGGACCGATAACAAGTAAAAGGTGTGTTTCATAACTCTGTGATCTCAGTTTGTTGGTAAATGAATGATGATGGTGATATGGACAAGATGTATTTAATAGCCACCTCCATTGGGGAGACTTTGGTTGGAAGAAGTTTCCTATTGCTAGAATTAGACATCCATATGTTGAATGCCATCGGAACATTTGCAACAGAAATTTGGAGTTTAAATCACTTTCACCATAGTTTTGGCAGGACTGGGAACACATTTTTTTTCAGCTGTTCTTCCTGATGGGGGCTATAAATAGCTTTGGAGAAGTATATAATTATCTCAAAGTAGAAGCAAAAGATAAAAAGTGGCTTGAGATTTTAAAGGAACATTTAATAGTTATTATTATGTAACATTTATTAAGCAAGCTCACTGTGCTCATTATCTTTGCCAGGAAGAATCTTGGAATAAAAAGTCAATCCAAGACATGACATGTATAAATATACCAAAAGGTACATTAGCATGGTGCCAGAACAAAGGGTGGATTCAATAAAAAAGAATGTTAGGCGAACAAAAAAGGCAGCCAGATCAGTACAGTATTGTGTGGAAATGAAGAAAACTTATATTTAGTAACATAGCTTTAAAATACAGTTTAAAGCAAGATGTATAGCCATATAGAAACAGGTAACAATATGGTATATGCATGGGTAGTGTTGTGTTTTTGGCAGCTAGCTCAGCCTTTTATGTATAGAAGGCGTTTACTTACTATGTTCAATGAATAAATACTAAAAGGTCTAATACTAAATAAAGATTCATTTTTGATTGGCACAGGATAGGCATTATAAAGAATGATTTCAGTCACTGGCTCTTGGGTAAGACTGTGATTGCTGTTTAAAGCCTATAGAAAGTCCACAACCAAGTAATCATATTAATAACATCCATCATTTATTTGACGCCTGTTAAATGGTGCCAGTACTATATAAATATATAATCTCTAATTCTTTTTTAAAAGTATTTACTTGCTTAGCGAGTTAGCAACTAGCTGCACTGGGTCATAGTTGCAACATGTGGAATCTAGTTTCCTGACCAGGAAGCGAACCTGGGCTCCCTGCATTGAGAGTGTGATGTCTTAGCCATTGAACCACCAGGGAAGCCTGTAATTCTTATAATAATTCTAGGAAATAGATATTATCAATCTGTTTCACAAATCCTTCAAGGTTTTAAGTTAATTGTTAAATGAATTTAAGAGGCCACAGGATATATAAAGTGGAGATACAGGAATTCAACTCTTAGCACCAAAACTCAGCTTTTTTTTTCACATTGTGGTGCTATCTATCCAGCTTCTTACCTATGCATTCTTATTTCCTTCACCTTATTTCTCCTTCACTTATGAAGAATTTTCCTTTAGAACCTGATTGTCCCAGTCAACCTAATTTGGACTTCATGATTCCTCCTGTTGCCTCTGGTCCTGCCCTCAGCTTTTTCTCAACTCTTCTATGATTTCCTGGCTTTGGTGGTCTGCCTACATTCGTCACACCTTCATTTTGGTAGATACTCAGTTCAGCATTACTAAGGCTGAGAACTCCTCTGTGCTGATAATTTGCATAGGTGCCACCCCTGCTGCTGCTAAGTTGCTTCAGTCGTGTCCGACTCTGTGCAACCCCCATAGACGGCAGCCCACCAGGCTCCCCCGTCCCTGGGATTCTCCAGGCAAGAACACTGGAGCGGGTTGCCATTTCATGAATATCCTTATTATGGCCTGAAGTCACGTGTTTCTTGCAGACAAGCACAAAAAGCCACAGATCCTTATGAAGTTTTATTGGCCTGTATGTCCTCAGAGCACTTCCTAAGACAGGGCAGAAATCCAGACAGGCCAGGCAGGCACACTGCTCTTAGAGGCTGGGGCCAGCAGAAGTCTTTTGAGATCTAAATAGTCCCAACAATAAACAAAGAATGATTGTTTGCATTGGGGTTCTTCCTGGGAAGAGGTTCAAACATGGTAATCACTAGAGAGGCAGGTGAGATTTGGGTAGTGGAGAGGGACTCAGGCTGGTGAAGCTCCTATTCATATCTTCAACCCACATTTGACACCTCCTTCCTCAGGAATGTTAGGCTGGCCAAGAGATCATGGAATGCCTAGAGGTATGTGGCTTTTGTCATGAGGTCCTGATGTCTCAGAAGCAGGGTTTCCTGAGCATTGTCCTATTCCACAGCCTGAGGGCTCATCTGGGTGCTTTTGACTTAGTCCCAGATTGGGGGCTGACACACACTAGTATTTATGCCAGTAAAAGTTTAACATGAGAGTGAAAACAGCAGTCTTTCTCTACCCCAGGAACATACTCAGCAGTCAATTACCAGATTATGAAAAAAGTGGAAATCTAAGGCACAGATATGGTGAGGAAGTAGAATATGAAAATGCCATCAGTGTGTGACAGGTACAGGACAAAGTTAAATCAAAGAATTTGGGAAACGACTGGCCCTTGAGAAATGGGGTTTGCAGAAATGAGACCAGTGAGTAGAGTCTTCAGGAAGCTAATGGAGAAAGAGCTGGCTATTAAAGATAGTGACAGACGTTGTCTGAATTTGCACAGAAAATGGACCTTTGCTGCCCTCATCTCTCTGCCCAAATCCTACACTGTGGGCTCTGTTTGTCCTCGTCCCCAGAACCCAGCTCACTCACGGGCCTCCTGGCTCAATCCCTGTTACTTACTTTGTTGTGAATGGCTTCCTTCCTGGACGCTGACTTTTGGGAATGCTTTCCTAGCAGTTAGGTTTGTTTCCTTCTTATACTGCAATTGAAATTCTCTATCTATGGTTCCTCAGGCCATCCTGGGCCATTGTCTCCCCTGATCTAACCATGACTCTGAGTGTTATTATCCCAGCACCACAAATGTGACCTGAACATCAGTGCATGTACTCATTAAAGTAGTGCTAGGTTTTTTCACAAAGTCCTCAGAGCAGTAGTTTAACACAACAATAGTTTATTTCTTTTTCATATAATGATTCAATTTACACATTCCTGGTTTGGCTCCAAGTAATCATTCAGGAAGCCAAGATGATAGAAATTCTGCTATCTTCAGCCTGTGAATTCTAGTGTGCCAATATCAGTAGACTGGATAAAGTTACTATGCCTGGACACCTGGGAGACTTTTAAGGGCCAAGCTTGGAGGTGGCATTCATTGCTTCTCCCTCATATTCCATTGGATAAAATTTTGGCCACATTGGATATACCTTCTTGCAATGGAGACTGAGAAATGTGGTCTAGTCATGTCCTCCTGATGAAGAAGGTATAAGTTTTGGTGAAAACATAGTGTTTTCTGTCTCAGTAGAGCCAACAGTGACCTCTTCATTCTGACGAGAATATCCTAAAAAGAAGAAACCACTGAAGAACATTGGACTTCCTCCTGGTTTGGCAGTGGCCCTGCATAGTTGCTCCACAGGCAGGTCCATCTTCCTTAAGATTTCCCCTGACATAATCTGGCCCCTTTATTTCCTTATGCTATTGATGAACTCTGTATGTAAGGCTGTGAAATTTATGGGTGAGCCAGAATGAGTGACTATCTTGATATCTTGGCTGAGAAGAGAGACAAATGGATGAACAGTCCCACACTCATGACCAACCAGACTCCTCCTGAAGCATCATGCAGGATTTCTGGAAGAGTTTTGGGCCATGTCAGATCATCCTACCTGGCAGCAAGTGCCTCCATCACCTCTCACTTCTATGAGCACATCAGACAATGTGTTGCTGGGTATAGAAGGGAGTTCTAGCTGTTGGTATATGTTTTATTTAAGAGCAAGGAGGACCTGAATGTCTCAGGAAGGCTTTCTGGAAACTTACATGATATTTTCATGATTTATTGTTGTTGTTTAGTTGCTAAGGGATATCCAGCTCTTTGCAACCCCATGGACTGTGGCATGCCAGGCTTCCCTGTACTTCACCTGGAGTTTGCTCAAACTCATGTCCATTATGTCAATGATGCCATCCAAACATTCTCTATTGTCCCCCTTCTCCTCCTGTTCTCAATATTTCCCAGCATCAGAGTCTTTTCCAATGAGTCAGCTCTTTGCATCAGGTGGCCAAAGTATTGGAACTTCAACTTCAGCATCAATCCCTCCAATGAATATTAAGAGTTGATTTTCTTTAGGATTGATTGGTTTGATCTCCTTGCTATCCTAGGGACTCTTAAGAGTCTTCTCCAGCACCACAGTTTGAAAGCATGAACCCCATGGACAGTGTGTAAAGGCGTAATTTATTAGTGTAGGCTACAAAATCAGTAGTCTATGCATGGAAAGTTGGCAAGCCAGTCATACATCCTTGTTGGCTGAAGACTGGAGGTAAACTATGTGAGTGAAGGAAGTGTATCATTGCTGGTGAAGGTGCAATCAGTGGGGATGTTTACAGTTGCATCCTAGAGAAACCAGCTAATTCTGTGAATATTCCCCTCCTTCTATTCAAAGGGCTCTTTACTCAATGATGAGAAATGTGCATTCTGCTCTAGTAAGTGCAACTGCTGGTTTTTCTCTTTCGTCCTCTAACTTGTGCTCTTCTCTCTCCTTCCATTTTCTGTATTTATTTTAATAATATGTGTTCCATATTGGACTCTGGATGTTCTTAGGACTGCGATGGACTGAACACAAATCCATAGAATGGCAGTTGTAGAAAATCCTTTTTTCTGGATCCTGGATGCATAGGCCTTGCTGCTAAACTGCCCCAACTGAGTGCAAGTCTGAGTAAATACCCCTGACTCCCACTGAGGGATGGACACTGGGGAAGGGCTCCTGACCCATGAACATCTGGGTAGAAGATCACATAGAACCCCTGGTGCTGGAGGTCAGCCATGTGACATACAAGTGCAACATGTAAAAGTGGGTCATAAACATCCTCATGTATCTATGACCTTAGGATTTGTGAAAACTCATGAATGAGATTCTCCTACCTTCCATCCATAGTTCTTAATTTTTCTATTTATAAATTTGACTGTAATTTTAGGATCTGCTGTTGGTCATACATTCTTACTGTAACTTACAGACTATGATTCATATTCTACCCCTGGAATCAAGGTTGCAAGTTTCCTTGGAAAAATATTTTACCGGGCCCAAGATTTCCCCAAGATTCCTGTCAACGATCTAAGCCTTAATCTGAAGTTCTCTTGCTGGGACTTCCTGGGCCTCAGGACCTGAAGATGTGCATATGGGACCATTTGAACAGATAGGACAAATCCTCAATGAAAGTCAGTGCCCTAAGTTGCCTGTATCTCAGATTCGATTCAGTTCAGTTCAGTCACTCAGTTGTGTCCGACTCTTTGAGACTCCATGAATTGCAGCACACCAGGCTTCCCTGTCCATCACCATCTCCCAGAGTTCACTCAAATTCACATCCATCAAGTCAGTGATGCCATCCAGCCATCTCATCCTCTGTTGTCCCCTTCTCCTCCTGCTCCCAATCCCTCCCAGCATCAGAGTCTTTTCCAATGAGTCAACTCTTCTCATGAGGTGGCCAAAGGACTGGGGTTTCAGCTTTAGCATCATTCCTTCCAAAGAACACTCAGGGCTGATCTCCTTTAGAATGGACTGGTTGGATCTCCTTGCAGTCCAAGGGACTCTCAAGAGTCTTCTCCAACACCACAGTTCAAAAGCATCAATTCTTCAGCACTCAGCTTTCTTCAAAGTCCAACTCTCACATCCATACATGACCACAGGAAAAACCATAGCCGTGACTAGATGGACCTTTGTTGGCAAAGTAATGTCTCTGCTTTTCAACATGTTATCTAGGTTGGTCATAACTTTTCTTCCAAGGAGTAAGCGTCTCTTAATTTCATGGCTGCAATCACCATCTGCAGTGATTTTGGAGCCCCCAAAAATAAAGTCTGACACTGTTTCCACTGTTTCCCCATCTATTTCCCATGAAGCAATGAGACCAGGTGCCATGATCTTTGTTTTCTGAATGTTGAGCTTTAAGCCAACTTTTTCCCTCTCCACTTTCACTTTTATCAAGAGGCTTTTTAGTTCCTCTTCACTTTCTGCCATAAGGGTGCTGTCATCTGCATATTTGAGGTGACTGATATTTCTCCCGGCAATCTTGATTCCAGCTTGTGCTTCTTCCAGCCCAGCGTTTCTCATGATGTACTCTGCATATAAGTTAAATAAGCAGGGTGACAATATATAGCCTTGACGTACTCCTTTTCCTATCTGGAACCAGTCTGTTCCATGTCCAGTTCTAACTGTTGTTTCCTGACCTGCATATAGGTTTCTCAAGAGGCAGGTCAGGTGGTCTGGTATTCCCATCTCTTTCGAAATTTTCCACAGTTTATTGTGATCCACAAAGTCAAAGGCTTTGGCATAGTCAAGAAAGCAGAAATAGATGTTTTTCTGGAACTCTCTTGCTTTTTCGATGATCCAGCAGATGTTGGCAATGTGATCTCTGGTTCCTCTGCCTTTTTTAAAACCAGCTTGAACATCTGGAATTACATGGTTCACATACTGCTGAAGCCTGGCTTGGAGAATTTTGAGCATTACTTTACTAGCATGTGAGATGAGTGCAAGTGTGCGGTAGTTTGAGCATTCTTTGGCATTGCCTTTCTATATCTCAGATTATTTTCCCCTAAATTACTATATTCCAAATATTTAAGTGTATGTGGGTTAAGCCCATTTAATTTATTAAAAGTACAGAACCCCAACCAAGACCTACTGAGACAGTTTGGTCCATTGTTCATTGTCTTCCATAGCTATATCTTATATATTGGGCATACCCTAAGATATCTTAGACACTGGACAGAATGAGTTACATATTAGTATCATCTTGGAGCATTCTACTTTGAACTAGTTAAGTATCAGGGGCCTAGGAATTAATTGAGAGTTAAGCAAAGCAGCTTCTTTAACAACTTAGAAGGCTTCCCACCCACTACCTCCCTTTCATTTCCTAGATTCCATGGACTGACACCCAAAGTCAGACATCATATGAAGACATCTCAGTAGCTGGCATTGCGTTAGTCTCAGACTTTAGTTTATGCACTTGAGCCTCAGATTAATGGCTTTCACTTTGGTCTCTACCTAGGAATAACATTAAACAACAACTGTGCTTTGAGCCACCAGTAATTTGCCCCTTGATCCTAGGCTCCATCCCAGCTGCTGCTTTCCATTTAAGTTAATTGTTCCCTCAGTCAGTCAGTCACTCCTGGAGTGCATGACAGCAGATAGTTGAGTGGGAACACATCCCAATTTTGTCTCCTGGGATGACTCCTCCCTGCCTTTTCTGGCAAGAACCTTAACTGACAGCAGAGCATTCCATCTTTTCCAGTCCTTGGTTTCATTTCATTGGATTTTTAGCCAACTCAGATCACAGGCCACAGGCAGAAATTGTTTCCATCAGCATATTCCTAATTTTCATTCCTTTGTGCTTTGAAATGGACCAATTTCAGCTGAGCCTAAGTGAGGTTTTTCATTGCAGGACCTTACAGAAGGCCACAATAAGCAGCACTCTTAACTCTTTCCTTATCACGTTTTTTTAATTGGAAAACTTCAAGAGGCACATGGTCTCAATTCCAAGAAATAAGATTAAATATTTTATTCTATCCTTACCAGGGATTAATTATTAGCTTTCTTGCCCAAGACAGAAAGTCTGCTTTTTATCCTATGTTTGCCTATTCCACCTGCACTGGGTCTTTGCTGCCGCACATGGGCTTTCTATAGTGGTGGTGAGGAGGGGCTACTCTTCATTGTATTGACCAGCTTCTCATTTTGGTGGCCTCTAGTTGCAGAGCACAGCTAGGGTGTGTGGGCTCAGTAGTTGTGGCTTGAGGGCCTTAGTTGCTCTGAGGTATGTGGGATCCTCCCAAACCATGGATTGAACCAGTGCCCCTTGCACTGGAAGGCAGATTCTTAACCACTAGACCACCAAGGAAGCCCCTATTCTATCCTTGTTTTCCCTCATTTCTTATGCTTCCAATTTCTTTCCTTTTTAATTTTTTAAAAATTGTGTGAGGACTTTTTCCATTTTAAGTGACAGAGTACCACATGGTCTGGTTTAGGTCCAGGGAACGTGCTGTGCTCTGGAGCCCAGAAGTGCATGGGCTAAAAGTAGGGGAAGTGGGTGATTCTCCAAGAGAAAAATTGGCGTACGGTGATTCAAATGATGGTCTATGAATATTGAGTGATTAAAAATCAACACATTTCCATTACATTTGATTTCTCAGCTGAGCTGCTGAATGCTGCTGGAGATTATCACACAATCCTAAAGACTGGTGACATTTCAAGTTCATGTTCTTCAATTTTATTTTGACTTCAGTCCTACTCAGTTAACTTTTCACAAAGCCAGGGAAGCTTAAATAATCTTCAGGGCTTCTCATTTGCCTGAGCCCTTTTCAAGGTTTTGGGTAAGACCTTAGTGGTATATTTGCACGATCACATGTATTTGTGCAAAGTAAGATATTTTAATGGTAATATTTCTGTATTCTTTCTCTCTCATTCTAGGACTCCTGACTCCAATTTGACTTACCTCTAACACATTGCTTTGTATTTTGGAAGGAAGTAGGCATTTTGGGATCCAAATTGAATTGGGGACATACTTTAATTTAGATTTAGTGAGATATACAATAAGTTAAGTTAAGCTAAGTTAACTTAAGCCTATACAATTAAGTTACTGCTAGCAAGCCTAGGGTAGGGATGGCTTCCAGGAATACTCCCACTCCTCACTGTGCTGACTCACACTTGAGTGTGACGTGAAAGTGCTGTGAAAATACATATTTTGGTGCCTAACACAGGCATTATGAAGATAGTGGGGGAGAAACAATATTTGCAGTATTTGGAGCCAGAAGCTAATCTGTAGAAAGTTCTTCCAATCTTCATAAATGTAAAATTACAAGTAGAGAATTCAGCTCTCCCTGAAACCTAGCAAAAAGAGATGCTTTCTGTTGGGAACATATTAAACAATACAATTGAAAATTCAGCTCACATGTAAGTTTCTTTGAAGATGGGAATAATGTGAAGGAGAATTTATCAGAATTCCTGTTTGCAAAGCAGAAACCTTTAGCAGTATTACAAATGCCAAGTGTCTGTGTTGAAATCTCACATTTTATACATTCCAAACATTAATTTTAGAAAATAAAATTTGAGCAATGACCTCAGAATGACTGGATCATCCTCTTGCTATCTATTTAAAATGTATCCCCAATTCAATTTGGGACCCCTCTAGTTTTATTTATTTTGTTAGGTGAAAAGTGGAATATTTATTTCAAAATGCATTACTCTGATCATTGCTACATCTATGTGCTCAGTTGCTAAGTTGTGTTAGACTCTTTGCAGCCCCATGGTCTGTAGTCCACCAGGTTCCTCTGTTGAGGGGATTTCCCAAGCAAGAATACTGGAGTGAGTTGCCATTTCCTCCTCCAGGGGATCTTCCTGACCCAGAGATAGAACCTGTGTCTCCTGCACTCCTGCATTGCCAGTGGATTCTATACCACTGAGACACTTGGAAAGCTCCTTGTTATTATTGAACCAAATGATATATAATTTGCCTTTTCTATTTATTGTGCTCTACATTGCCCATTTTTCCCTCTCGGCATTTATCTTTGCCTTGGCAGTTTGTAAGAGTTTTTCTGATTTACAGATGTAGCCTTTCATTAGTTTATCTTGGCTCTGGCTATTTGCTTTTGGTTATTTAAACCACTTGCTGACATTCCTGTCTTCCTGTGTTCTGTCTTCTCCCCCTTTTTCAGATCATGAGTGTTTTTTAGGGTAGTCTTCTGTAAACTTCTTTAACCCTATTTGTCAATGACAAATCCTTTACAGTCTGTTCCCAAAGTGTAACTCTATACTTAACTTTTGCTAATGCTATTTACAGTCATAATTCCTTGTTTATTGTTTGCCTTCTGCAACAGTGTAAACTTCATTAGGGTAAGGACTGTATAACTGTTGTTTGCTTTGGTGTGGCCAGAGTCATCACTTCTCTGCTCTTTGCTAATGGAGCCCTATTCTGGTGTCTACCCTGTCCCCTCCCCAACTCAACCCATGTTCCTCGGTAGACTATGTGCACACCCTACCCTGAGAGTAGCCCTGATTGACCTAATATCTATCTCCTTTGCCAATAAATTTTACGATTGGGAATGTGTTGCTTTTGAACCAGTGAGGCACCAGGAGAGATATGATGGGAGTATTTACTTTGTCTTCCTGGGAACTTCCAGAACACAATCCTGTCTTCTTCTGGACATGTGATATGTAGAAATCTGATTCTTCTGTAAGACTGAGGATGAAGTCAGTGCATGAAGAAGGGAAAGCCAAGAGAATCTCAGTGAAATGGAGCTGGTGTTCATAGATTATGGCACTCCTGAAACCCACATGACTGCTGGACTTCTAGTTATGCATGCCAATACATGTCTTTAGTTAAGTCATGGGTTTTCTGCTGCTTGCAGCCAAATGCACTATACCTAAGCTATATGACCAGTCTTAATACTCAACAGGAGAAGGCAATGGCACCCCACTCCAGTACTCTTGCCTGGAAAATCCCATGGATGAAGGAGCCTGGTAGGCTGCAGTCCATGGGGTCGCTAAGAGTCGGACACGACTGAGCGACTTCACTTTCACTTTTCACTTTCATGCATTAGAGAAGGAAATGGCAACCCACTCCAGTGTTCTTGCCTGGAAATCCCAGGAATGGGGAAGCCTGGTGGGCTGCCATCTATGGGGTCGCACAGAGTTGGACACGACTGAAGCGACTTAGCAGCAGCAGCAATACTCAAGAAAAACTTACTTACTCAGACAGAAATTCTCACCCATATATGATAGATGTATTTTCCTTGGTATATAATTTTTTTTATTTCCTTACATTTTTGTTTTAATTATAAGATAATAAATATTCATTTTAATAGTCAAAGCAATGTAAACATATAGAAAAAAACTTTACTTTCTTCTTTCTAATTATACCTTTCTGTGGTAACCAATGTTGACCATTAGTTATATGTACTTATATATTTTCTTCTGATTATAGAAACTTATAAGCATCTATTATGTTTAGTTTTGTTTGCTTATTTATTTTATAAAATCTGGGATCATACTATATACATTATTGTAGAATATCTTTGTTTTTTAATTAATAGATCATGGCTGTTTTTACAGGTTTGTCTACATGGAAATAACTCATTCTTCTTAATAATTGCATACTATCTCTTTGCATCTTTGCACTGCTCAAATGTTTCTCATAGAGTTTTATTCAAATTATTTTCCTTAAGTCTGGGCCTTTAACTGTTTCCTCTTTTGTTGTTCTACTTTAATTTTGCCTCTGAATTTGGAGCATTAGGAAAAAACAGTAATTGATGGGGGTCACTTAGGGAAAGGTATGGACTTCCCTGGTGGCTCAGATGGTAAAGCGTCTGTCTACAATGCGGGAAACCTAGGTTCCATCCCTGCGTCGGGAAGATCCGCTGGAGAAGGAAATGGCAATCCACTCTAGTACTATTGCCTGGAAAATCCCATGGACAGAGGAGCTTGGTAGGCTACAGTCCCTGGGGTTGCAAAGAGTTGGACACGACTGAGCGACTTCACTTTCCTTTCCTAGGGAAAGGTAAATAAACTTTACAGCATTAAGACAATTAGTTTACCATTTGGAATTTTGTTTATTTATTTATTAAAAGACAGGTTGTCCTTTCTTCTGCTTATAATTGGAAAATGTTTTTCTCTGTGACTTTTGTAAGAAATTACATCTGAGGAATATCCCCAGGGAGACTTCAGCTACCAATATGAAGTAATGGTTTCATAAGGGATCCAGAAATTAGATAAAAGCCAGAAAGATCCAATATTTTAAGCCTAATCCAGCAAATAAGGACTATGTTCTTCTTTTGAGTTGAATATTTAGCTCTTAGGTATATTACTTTATTTATCATCACAGGGGGACACACCTGTTATTTTTTAATATTAATTCTTGCCGACTAGGGATAGTTTAATTCCTTGTTAGTAGATATGCTCTAGTAAATGAGTTTATGATGTCAGTTATATGACACTTCTCTCCACCTCCCTTGGGAGGTGGAAAAAGATATGGAAGAAGGGGAAACAGTGGTTTTAAACGGAGGGGAAGCTAAAACGACCTGACACAGTTATGCTCAAGGTGACGTGCAATCAGGACTTTCCCTGGTTTCCCTAAGGAACAGTTCATTCTTGACAACTGCAAAACCTAATTTCAATTTTTTAATATTAATTCTTGCCGACTAGGGATAGTTTAATTCCTTGTTAGTAGATATGCTCTAGTAAATGAGTTTATGATGTCAGTTATATGACACTTCTCTCCACCTCCCTTGGGAGGTGGAAAAAGATATGGAAGAAGGGGAAACAGTGGTTTTAAACGGAGGGGAAGCTAAAACGACCTGACACAGTTATGCTCAAGGTGACGTGCAATCAGGACTTTCCCTGGTTTCCCTAAGGAACAGTTCATTCTTGACAACAGCAAAACCTAATTTCAGAGAGAGAAAAAAAGAGTCAAGAGAGAGAAGAAGGATGATATGAACTGAATTGGACAATATAATAAGGGCAAGATGCAGGGAGTCAAAATATTTCCAAGCAGTTTTTATCAGCTTAACACCAAGGAGAGCCTAAGTGAACACTCTGTGGTAAATTAACCTATAAGCCAAAGAGATAAAGGCAGCTGTGGTTTCTGTGTAAGTTCAAAGCAAGATGAAAATTAGCTCCTCTGGGTACAGTCATTTTAGACTCCAGGAACATGGGTAATTTTCTGAGGTTAGATATATTGCAAAAGTCGAAAGAATGATTTTTCCTGAGATAACAGGACCCAGCTTGTCTAAGTATTAAATGAGCCAAGGCTTAGGGGGAATCAATCCTGATCTATTTGTCATGCGAGTGTGCGAGTGTATGCCCCTCAGTTTTTGTCTCGTCACAACAAAGATTTGGAGTGACGTATTCATTAAGCCACTGAAAGCAGAAAGAAATGAGCCAATAGATGAACAAAGCAAGACCAAAAATCCTTTCACTTTTATTCTTAAAATAGAAATGTCAACATATTTGGGTTTTCTTAGTTTTGATTTTTTTTTTATCACAATGAGTTGATGTATCACCCTTTTTCCTGGATGGAATATGCTGATAGTCTTCTGTAGATGGAGTGATAAAGAGAGAAGCTTGAGAACAGAGGGAAATTCTCTCTCAGTTGTACTAATAGCCTAGAATCTGTAATCCACTGCTGCTGCTGCTAAGTCACTTCAGTCGTGTCCGACTCTGTGCGACCCCATAGACAGCAGCCCACCAGGCTCCCCCGTCCCTGGGATTCTCCAGGCAAGAACACTGGAGTGGATTGCCATTTCCTTCTCCAATGCATGAAAGTGAAAAGTAAAAGTCAAGTCCCTCAGTCGTGTCCGACTCTTAGCGACCTCATGGACTGCAGCCTACCAGGCTCCTCCACCCATGGGATTTTCCAGGCAAGAGTACTGCAGTGGGTTGCCATTGCCTCCTCCGTGTAATCCACTGGAGGTTAATAAAAACAAGTTACTAAGAAAGTACTCTGGGGTTCATTTGGAGCCAAGGTTATCCCAAAATACATCTTATGAGTGAGGGGCCTGGTGCCATTTTAAGTTTTGAGACATTCCTTTCTTTCATTAACAGACTGCTGGTGACTATATAACATCCAGCTGAAGGCTAGCAGGGGGGTACTCTTTCTGCCCCTTTCTGATGCCTATGTCAGAAGCTTTCTCTATCTCCTTTGTACTTTAATAAAACTTTGTTTCACAAAAGCTCTGAGCGATCAAGCCTCATCTCTGGCCCCAGATTGAATTCTTCTCCTCTCGGGGCCAAGAATCCCGGCATTGTGATTCAACAACAACCTTTCAAAGTGATGGGACCGGATGCCATGATCTTTGTTTTTTGAATGCTGAGCTTTAAGCCAACTTTTTCACTCTCCTCTTTTACTTTCATCAAGAGGCTTTTTAGTTCCTCTTCACTTTCTGCCATAAGGGTGGTGTCATCTGCATATCTGAGGTTATTGATATTTCTCCCAGCAATCTGGATTCCAGCTTGTGTTTCTTCCAGTCCAGCATTTCTCATGATGTACTCTGCATATAAGTTAAATAAGCAGGGTGACAATACACAGCCTTGATGTACTCCTTTTCCTATTTGGAACCAGTCTGTTGTTCCATGTCCAGTTCTAACTGTTGCTTCCCAACCTGCATATAGGTTTCTCAAGGGGCCAATCAGGTGGTCTGATATTCCCATCTCTTTCAGAATTTTCCACAGTGTATTGTGATCCACAAGGTCAAAGGCTTTGGCATAGTTTGAGGCTGGTTGCTTTTCTCTCTCTGCTACTGGATTGTGTAAGTTCCTTGAGGATAAGAACTGAAGAGTTTGCAGATAAAGTACTCCAGTTCTGAACAGACTGTAGGGACTTGATCCCTGATGAACAAGTTAGTGTTTCCTGGGAAAATTTATTTATCTTTTTGAAATCTCACATTTTCATCACTAAGATGATGATAATAACATCAACTTTATAGAGTTGTTGTGAAGATAAAAATGTAGTTAATGTATAGTGTTAGATATTATTGCTTTCCTTAGTTTTTTTCTTTGTGGCATGAGAGCAGTGTGGTATAATGGATATTATCCGTCTTCAAAGTCAGGTCTATGGTTGGGTTTGTGTGTTCTTGAACAATTTACTTAATATCCCTGTTACTCCAGTGTCCTCGTCTCTAAAGTGGGAGTAATTGTGCTACCATCTAGAGTTGTACGGAGTTTGAAAGACAGTGTGATCACATGTTATACATAGGTGTAAATTTCCTAATGTGTAAAGAATTCCTAAAACTGTAAATACCAGCAACCCCATAAAAGATTATTAAAAGGCAGGAACAGTTATATAAAAAGAATAGGAATGTCCATAAGCATATGAAAAAATGTTCAACCCCACTCATAATATGAAATGAAATACATGAGATATCATTTCTCACATATGAGGTTGGTCGAAATCTGAAAGCTTGAGAACACACTATCATTTGCTGGCTGTAGATGTAGCAAAATGCTACAACAACTGTGGAAGAATATCTAGCAATAGCGACCAAAATTATAGATGTATTTTACTCTTTGTCCCAGAAATCTCACTTCTGGGTATCTCTTCTATAGTTATATATTTGTGTGTGCTCAGTTGCATCAGTCGTGTCTGACTCTTTATGACCTTATGGACTGTAGCCTGCCAGGCTCCTCTGTCCATGGGATTGTATATTTTTTTTAATTAATTTATTTTAGTTGGAGGCTAATTACTTTACAATATTGCAGTGGTTTTTGCCATACATTGCTATGAATCAGCCATGGGTTTACATGTGTTCCCCATCCTGATACCTCCTCCCACCTCCCTCCCGATCCCATCCCTCTGGGTCATCCCAGTGCACCAGCCCTGAGCACCCTGTCTCATGATTTGCACCTGGATTGGCAATCTATTTCACATATGATAATATACATGTTTCAATGCTATTCTCTCAGATTATCCCACCCTCTCCCTCTCCCACAGAGTCCAAAAGGCTGTTCTATACATCTGTGTCTATTTTTCTGTCTTGCATACAGGGTTATCATTACCATCTTTCTAAATTCCATATATATGTGTTAGTATACTGTATTGGTGTTTTTCTTTCTGGCTTCTTCTCTCTGTATAATAGGCTCCAGTTTCATCCACCTCATTAGAACTGATTGAAATGTATTCTTTTTAATGGCTGAGTAATACTCCATTGTGTATATGTACCACAGCTTTCTTATCCATTCATCTGCTGATGGACATCTAGGTTGTTTCCATGTCCTGGCTATTATAAACAGTGCTGTGATGAACATTGGGGTACACGTGTCTCTTTCAATTCTGGTTTCTTTGGTGTGTATGCCCAGCGATGGGATTGCTGGGTCATATGACAGTTCTATTTCCAGTTTTTTAAGGAATCTCCACACTGTTCTCCATTGTGGCTGTTCTAGTTTGCATTCCCACCAACAGTGTAAGAGGTTTCCCTTTTCTCCACACCTTCTCCAGCATTATTGTTTGCAGATTTTTGGATAGCAGCCATTCTGACTGGCGTGAGAAGGTACCTCATTGTGGTTTTGATTTACATTTCTCTGATAATGAGTGATGTTGAGCATCTTTTCATGTGTTTGTTAGCCATTTGCATGTCTTCTTTGGAGAAATGTCTAATTCTTTTGCCCATTTTTTGATTGGGTCATTTATTTTTCTGGGATTGAGCTGCAAGAGTTGCTTGTATATTTTTGAGATTAGTTATTTGTCAGTTGCTTCATTTGCTATTATTTTCTCCCATTCTGAAGGCTGTCTTAGCCTGCCAGGCTCCTCTGTCCATGGGATTCTCATGGAGTCGGTTGCCATGCCTTTCTCTAGGGAATCTTCCCAACGAAGGGATCAAACCCGAGTCTCCTGTATTGCAGGCGGGTTCTTTGCTGACTAAGCCACCAGGGAAGCCTATAGTTATGCGCTGTTTTTGTTTAGTCACCCAGTCATGTCTGACTCGTTGTAGCCCCATGGACTGCAGCACACCAGGCCTCCCTGTCGCTCATCATCTCCTGAAGCTTACCCAAGTTCATGTCTTTTGCATTGGTGATGCCACCCAGTTATCTCATCTTCTGTTGTTCCCTTCTCCTCCTGCCTTCAATCTTTCCCAGAAACAGCTCTTTTCCAATGAGTCAGCTGTTTGCATCAAATGACCCAAAATACTGAAGTTTCAGCTTCAGCATCAGTCCTTCCAATGAATATTCAGAGTTGATTTCCCTCAAGATTGCCTGGTTTGATCTCAATATCTTGGTTTTCAAATAGCAAAAGAGGGGAAACAGGAGTGCCCAGTAATGGGGACCTGGTTCACCACACAATGGTGTACTGTGTAGTTGCTTAAAGAGTGACGGCCTCCAGACTGTGAACACAGTAGGGGAAGGAAAGGGTGGGAGGTATGGAGAGAGTAGCATTGGAACATATACATATCCATATATAAAATGGATAGCCGGTGGGAATTTGCTGTATGATGCAGCAAGCTCAAACCTGGTGCTCTGTGACAGCCTAGAGGGGTAGGACGGGGTGGGAGATGGGAGGGAGGTTCAGGAGGGAGAGGACATATATATACCTATGGCTGATTCATGTTGATGTATGGCAGAAACCAGCACAATATTGTAAAGCAATTATCCTCTAATTAAAAATAAAATTAAAAAAACAATAAAAATTTTACAAGAATTATAAAAATAAATTAATTAATTTAAGAAAAGAATCTCTCTTCTCCCTCTTTAGTTGCTAAGTTGCATCTGGCTCTTGCAAGCCCATGGACTGTAGTCTGCCAGGCTCCTCTGTCCATGGCATTCTCCAGGCAAGAATACTGGAGTGGGTTGCCATTTCCTTCTCTGGGGGATCTTCCTGACCCAGGAATCAAATGAGGGTCTCCTGTATTACAGGCAGATTTTTTACCGACTAGGCTATGGCATCCATATTGTGCTGATGTGAAATCTCCAGAATACATTACTGTTAACTGAAAAAGCCAGGAGCAGTGTTGTGTACATTCCAGGCTACCTTTTATCTAACAAAGATGAGAAAAGAGGAATATATCTTTGTGTTTATTTATATTTGAACAAAGATGTTTTAGAATGATTAAGAAACTAGTTTTGATTGTATTTAATTAAATTAATTTTAATTATACTACTTGTAATGATGAGTGGTCAAGGTGAACAGGAATGGGGATGGAATTAAGATTCCTTGATACATTAGAAAAATTTTAATACTTTATTTTTTAGTGAAGTTTCAGATTCACAGCAAAATGGAATGGAAAGTTCAGTGGCTTCCCATATACCAACTGTCCCCACACACATGCATAGTCTCACTCATTGTCAACATTCACCTACAGAATGGTATAATTGATAAATCTATACTGACGTATTATTATCACTGATAGTCCATAGCTTACATTATGGTTTTCTCTTTATATTGTACAGTCTGTGGGTTTGGACAAGTTTATGATGACTTACACTCACCGTTTTAGGACAGAGTAGTTTTACTGCCCTGAAAGTCCCCTGTGCTCTATCTATTCATTCCTTTATTTTCTCTAACTCCTGGCAAACACTGATATTTTTACCTATCTACATAATTTCTTTTCCAAAAATGTCTTGTGGTTGGAATCATACAGTAAGCAGCCCCTTCAGATTGACTTCTTCCACTTAGCAATCTGTGTTTAAGGTACCTCCATGTTATTTTCATGGCCTGATAGCCATGACCAGGGATGGAACCCAGGCCCCATGCATTAGGAGCGTGAAGTCTTAGCCACTTGACCACTAGGAGTCCCTCAACAAATATTTTTTGAGAGCCCATTATGTGCCAGTTATGTTCTTGCCATATATAACACACCAGTGAATAAAATATACAAATATCCCCTTCCCCCATTAGAGCTTGTATTGAGGGAGAAAGCAAAGGTGAATTCGCTCAGTCGGGTCCGACTCTTTGCAACCCTATGGACTGTAGTCTACTAGGCTCCTTGGTCCATGGAATTTTCCAGGCAAGAGTACTGGAGTGGGTTGCCATTGCCTTCTCCAGGGGATCTTCCCAACCCAGGAGCTGAACCCAGGTCTCCCGCATTGCAGGCAGTTGCTTTACCATCTGAGCCACCAAGAAGAAACAGAAGATAAATAAGTAAATTATATAGTATCTTAGATGATAAGTCCATACAAATAATAGAGCAGGGAGAATGAGGTAAGAGGTAAGTGTCTATTTTCAATAGGGAGGCCAGGCCTTATCATGGTGATGATATCTGAAGAGTGATCTAGAAGAAGCGACAAAACTTGGCATGTTGATATCTGGGCAAGAGTGTTCCAGGCAGAAGAAATTACAAAAGCCCCAGGACTAGAATATGCTTGGCATGGTATGAGATTCCACAGTTTCATGAGAGGTGTGAGCAGAGAAGAGCATGGGAGAGTAAGTGGTCTGGGAGGTAAAAGTTCACATCTGTAGAGCCTCATAAGCCACTGTGAGGAGCTTTGATATTCACTGTAAGTTGAGATGTTAGAGGATATTGAGCAGTGAGGTGATGTGATCTGACATACATTTTAAAAGAATCACTGTAGCTGCTGCGTTGATAACAGAATGGTATGAGGAGAAATATGGAATCAGGGAGGCTAGTTACAAGGCTATTGAAAAAATGGAGGTAGATGATGGTTGTGACTTGGACTAGAGGATAGCAGAGGAGGGGGTGAGAGATGATTGTATTAATATATACTTTGAAGACAGGCTCAACAGGACTTCCTGATCTGTTAAATATGGGATATAAAAGAATGTGAGGACTAAAAATCACTCCAAGGTTTTGGGCCAGGTGATTGGAAAAATACAGCATCAGAGTAAGTTGAGATGTTAGAGGATATTGAGCAGTGAGGTGATGTGATCTGACATACATTTTAAAAGAATCACTGTAGCTGCTGCGTTGATAACAGAATGGTATGAGGAGAAATATGGAATCAGGGAGGCTAGTTACAAGGCTATTGAAAAAATGGAGGTAGATGATGGTTGTGACTTGGACTAGAGGATAGCAGAGGAGGGGGTGAGAGATGATTGTATTAATATATACTTTGAAGACAGGCTCAACAGGACTTCCTGATCTGTTAAATATGGGATATAAAAGAATGTGAGGACTAAAAATCACTCCAAGGTTTTGGGCCAGGTGATTGGAAAAATACAGCATCAGTATAAAGGTGGGGAAAACTCTGTGTGGGCAAATTTGGGGATGGAAATCAGAACTTTGATTTGCAGTGTGTTAAGAATGCAAGGTCTAATGTGGTAAAGAGCAATGTTGCATAGGAACCTGGAATGTCAGGTCCATGAATAAAGGCAAATTGGAAGTGGTCAAACAGGAGATGGCAAGAGTGAACGTCGACATTCTAGGAATCAGCAAACTAAAATGGACTGGAATGGGTGAATTTAACTCAGATGACCATTATATTTACAACTGTGGGCAGGAATCCCTCAGAAGAAATGGAGTAGCCATCATGGTCACCAAAAGAGTCCGAAATGCAGTACTTGGATGCAATCTCAAAAATGACAGAATGATCTCTGTTCGTCTCCAAGGCAAATCATTCAATATCACAGTAATCCAAGTCTATGCCCCAACCAGTAACGCTGAAGAAGCTGAGGTTGAACAGTTCTATGAAGACCTTCAAGACCTTTTAGAACTAACACCCAAAAAAGATGTCCTTTTCATTATACGGGACTGGAATGCAAAAGTAGAAAGTCAAGAAACACTTGGAGTAACAGGCAAATTTGGCCTTGGAATGC
>SJXQ01002205.1:0-25389 GCA_006408695.1 Aepyceros melampus
TTTTAATTTCATGGCTGCAGTCACCATCTGCAGTGATTTTGGAGCCCCAAAAAATAAAGTCTGACACTGTTTCTACTGTTTCCCCATCTATTTCCCATGAAATGATGGGACCAGATGCCATGATCTTCGTTTTCTGAATGTTGAGCTTTAAGCCAACTTTTTCACTCTCCTCTTTCACTTTCATCAAGAGGCTTTTTAGTTCCTCTTCATTTTCTGCCATAAGGGTGGTGTCATCTACATATCTGAGGTTATTGATATTTCTCCCAGCAATCTTGATTCCAGCTTGTGTTTCTTCCAATCCAGCGTTTCTCATGATGTACTCTGCATATAAGTTAAATAAGCAGGGTGACAATATACAGCCTTGACGTACTCCTTTTCCTATTTGGAACCAGTCTGTTGTTCCATGTCCAGTTCTAACTGTTTCTTCCTGACCTGCATACAGATTTCTCAAGAGGCAGGTTAGGTGGTCTGGTATTCCCATCTCTTTCAGAATTTTCCACAGTTGTTTGTGATCCACACAGTCAAAGGCTTTGGCATAGTCAATAAAGGAAAGTCAACTTTCCTCAGGAAGGGATATTTAGGTTGAGCATTGTATGTGAGAGATCTCATTAACTAAGAGTAGTGACAGGGACTAGTAGGGATAGATACCATTGTAACTTGGCTGTCAGCAAGAGCCTTCATATACTTTGAGCTCTAAATAAAGTGAACCTGAAACCCCCTACCCCTACAGAGGTAGCATCCCCTACCTGTGTATCTGAACTTCTCTTTCTGTATTATGTTGTCTCTGATTTACATGGAATTGTCTCTGGTGTGAAAATCAGTCCTTCCCTGATTGTTCCCAAACTCCCTCCCACCCTCACAACACACATGTATACAAGACAGCAAAGTAGCAACTTGAAGACGTTAAGGAGGAGGCAAAAAAAAGAGGTTCAAGAAATGCAAACAACTTCACATTGAACATTTAGCACATCTGTTATCAAATGCCCTTCAGCCTCCCCTATAAAAGTGCTAGTCTACTGATTCATCACCCTCAAAGTCCCTAAGCACACACTGGCTCCTTTTCCTCAGAACCCAATTTCAAATAAAAATCAATTTCTCAGCAGAGAAGTTTTAACGCTCTTTGTTGCTTGGGATCCTATTGACATGCAGATACTCATTATTGTTCCTTCTACTGAGGGCAGCTGCCTAATGTTCCCCCCCCTTCCCCAAATAAGGATCTTGTGCAAAAACAAATACTGGTGCCAGCTCTTAAGATAAGGACTTCATCTTATTATGCTGTGGCAGTCATATGAAGGCTACAAAGAAGGGACACATGAAGGAAAGTATGCCCAAGTTGGTTTGTTATATTATCCAAAGAGAAAAAAACTTACAGAATTTTGCACAAGAGACAGTAGTTAGGATAAGGAGAATGGAGAGGCATTTGTAAGTACCTGAATGGAGCAGTGTGACTTGAGTGTGGGAGGAAGTAATAGGACAAGAGACTGGAAGAGGATGAAGGAAGGACTGGCAAGAGAGGAAAACAGTAACATAATGTGACAAATAACACACTCTGTGATTTGGAACTTATCACACAAGCAGTGTTGGAGTCACTGTAGGATTTTTATCTAGTAGAATCGATTGAACAGGTTCTCGTTTTAGAGGGGAAAAAAACAATCTCTGACAGAGTCTGCCACCTGGTTCAGGGAGGCCAGTTAGGAGGATAGTATAATGAGTATTCCAGGTGGGTGATGGTGACGCTGAATCTAAGGGGAGATGGTGGTGTTTCATGGTTAAAAATAATGAAAATAAGTGCTAAAGAGATAGCATCCACGGAATGCCCTATGCCAAGAGTTAAGTTCTTTATACTTATAATCTACACAATGATCTTATGAGGTCACTATCAAGTGTCTTCATTTTACAGAAATGGTTTCTAATTGGGTTGGTCATACAGCTTGCAAGAGGTAGAACACTGATTCCAGTAGAGGTCGGATTCCAACTTAGGCCATCCAATGCCAACTCTTTGGGATCCCATGGACTGTAGCCCGCCAGGCTCCTTTGTCCATGGAATTCTCCAGGCAAGAATACTGGAATGGGTAGCCATTTCCTTCTCTAGGGGATCTTCCCAACCAGAAATTGAACCTGGGACTCCTGCATTGCAGGCAGTTTCTCTACCTTCTGAGCCACCAGAGAAGCCCATTATTATTCTTCAAGGGAACCAGATTTTCTTAATAAATAAAAACAAATTTAAAGGATTTTTTATGAATGAGGTTTCAAAAATTCTTAGCTAGAGTGAGAAAAAAAGATATAACTGAAAGGTTATTTTTTAGTGCATATTTTAAATATAAAGGTTGCTAGGGATTGGTTCATGATGACTTGGATATAATAGTAAGAGAGAGGGAAGCATCTGGAATGACTTCAGTTTTTGATTGACTTGAACACCATCCAACCATGAAAAAAATTGTGGAGAACAAGGATGGAATGAGGTATTAAGTCTCATTTTAAACACAGCAGTCTTGGGATACTTAAATACATTCCAGGTAAAAATGTCTAGCAGGCTGTTGAACATAGGAATCTAGATTTTCTTGAAGATTTCTGAGAAAATATTTTTAAAACATTACTTAACAGCCAAATCACAAATAGCTTCCAAAAAACAAAAACAAAAACAAACAAACAAAAAATAGATTACTATCTTGTTTTGACTACTGTTCACATCTTTAAGTGTCTCCACTTGGAGACCAAATACACATATATGTTATCTCCAGATACTGCCAGTCAAAGTTATCTGAACAGTCTTCCTCATTTTAGTAAATAGCAACTCTGTCTCTCCATCTTTCTATTAGTTTGTCGAGCCAGAAAACTTACAGACTTCCTTGATGTCTCTTCTTTTCTCATAAACCACATCCAATCTATTAACAAATCTTGGTTTCCTTCAGAACAAGTCTAAAATTAGACCTGCTTCCACTGTTGTTCAACCCTATTACTTGAATTATTTCAATAGTTTTTTAACAGTTAACTTTCTTTCTTTCTTGCATTTCCCATGGTATATTGTCAATACAGGAAGCAGTGATCTTTTTAAAATAGAAAGCTTGTTTGGTAAACTGATGTTCAACCAAGCCAATGAATAAGGAAAGTATTTTTAACACCTGGATTTCTATATAAGAAAGAAAGAAACAAAAAACAGAACTCTTCAATTCTATTTTATTTTATATACAGAAATTTAATTTGAGATATAAAATAAAGCTCAATGTAAAAGGCAAAATTATAAACCTTCTGGAAGAAAATAGAGAATAGCTCTGTGAACCTGTGAATAGGTACTAAACAGGACATATAAAGTACAGATATGAAAATTTTAAAAAAATGATAAACTGGATTTCTCCAAATATAAAAAATTCTGGTCATCAAAACTTCCCATTAAGAAAGTGACATAGGAAAAAATTAAACACAGGGAAAAATATTTGCAGCACTAACTTATGAAAATAGCACCTTTTAGGGTTAATATGTAAAGAACTGCTGCTGCTGCTGCTGCTAAGTCACTTCAGTCATGTCCGACTCTGTGTGACTCCATAGATGGCAGCCCACCAGGCTCCCCTGTCCGTGGGATTCTTCAGGCAAGAACACTGGAGTGGGTTGCCATTTCCTTCTCCAATGCATGAAAGTGAAAAGTGAAAAGGAAGTCGCTCAGTCGTGCCCGACTCTTCGCAACCCCATGGACTGCACCCTACCAGGCTCCTCCATCCATGAGATTTTCCAGGCAAGAGTACTAGAGTGGGTTGCCATTGCCTTCTCCGAAAGAACTGCTACAAATCAATAATATAAAGACAAGTGGCTCATTACAGAAAGGCAAGACATGTAAAACTGCCAATCACAAAGGTGTAGGAATGGCCAATAAGCATAGGAAATGTGCTCATCATCTTTAGCAACAGACAGATGTGAATTATAAAAACAAAGCCACGTCATACTTACTTGTATAAGTAAAAATTTTTAAAAATACTAGCAATACCAGTGGAGAGCAACCACAACCCTTATACAATGCTGATAGGAGCATAAAATGATACAACTGCTTTCGAGAAATCTTTGGGAGGTGTTTTCTAAAATTGACCATAACTTCACAGCTATGAATATACTCATAAGAAATATAAACATACTCTCACAATCTTCAGATAAATACACAGTACTAAACTTCTGGTGATCAGCACACTGTAGTATAAAAAGAAATATAATGAAACATAATGTTGTATACATAAAACATGTTATAAACCAATGCTACCTCTATAAATAAAAAATAAATAAATACAAAACAACCAAAAATACACATATTCAAAAGGCACAATAGCAGTCTTATTCATAACAACTTAAATTGGAAATAGCCCAAATTTCCATCAATAGGAAAATGGATATATAACCAATATCAACAAACATTAGAATATGATACAGCAATAAAAAGGACTATTAACTTATATAACAACAAAAATAAACCCTATAGACATTATCTTCAGTAAGAGATACCAGACATAAAAGAATTCAAACTATATGATTCCATTTATATAAAGCTCAAGAACAGAAAAAGGAGAAAATTGACTGGAAAAATGTATGAGGGGATTTCTGATGTGATATGTCTTGTTCTTGATGGTAATTATTCAAATATATACCAATACCTAATTATCAAGGCTCCTGTTAAAAGTCAAAAATTTACAACCAGTGCATTTTATTTATTGTAAATTATACTTCAGTATCAAAAGAAAGAACGAAAGAAAAAAAAACAAAACACACACAAGGCAGATCATGTCATCCTGTAAGGAAGCTACCTTAGCAGTCTGAACATGACCTTCCTGCCTTCAGCCTCACTTGGGAGCATTCAGACCTCATCTCCTCGACAACCCTTCCCTTCATTCTGTCCTAACCACTCTGGCCTCCTTGCTGTTCCTTGAACATATCAAGCAAAGTCACCCCTCATACCCTTTATATCTGCATTTTCTTCTGGAAAGCACTACTCCTAAGCTTCATAATTTGCTCCATTGGTTCCTTTAGTATCTACCCAAATATCATCTTACCACGAGACTTTTTCCACCAACTGTTTTAAAAATAACTTCACACACACGCACATGAGCATGCATGTACGTGCCTGCATCCACACAACATCACCTCCATCAGAATCTGTTGTCCTCATAATTGCCTTCTTTCTCACTGCAGCACTTTAAAACATCCTGCTTACTATAAAATTTACTTATTATTATTATTTTTTACCAAATATTTCTCCCAAGTAAAATGAATACTTATTAGGGCAGGGACTTTGTATTTATACTTCTGCATTTCCAGTATCTAGAATAGGGCTTTATATAATAGGCTCTTGAAAAATATTTGCTTAGCAAATATTACTTCAACATAAATGATTCCTTTAAACCTTAAATATGCTATGAAATTTGAAAAAAATAAAAATAAAAAAGACTGCATGGCCAAGGAACAGAATGGTTAAATGAAAAGATAAGTAATTACACAAAGTGAAAGTGAAGTGTGAAAGGGTTAGTCACTCAGTCGTGTCCAACTCTTTGCACCTCCATGGACTGTAGCCCACCAGGCTCCTCTGTCCATGGAATTCTCCAGGCAGGAATACTGGATGGAATTAATAATAGGGCAGCTAGAGTTTTGTAAAAGTTTGTGTGTCAGGTAGTACTCCATGTAAAAGTTTAAATAAGCTAAATTCATGCACATTTACAGCTATTCTAGCTAGAGAAACATATTACTTCATCATAGCCTTGCAAGTGACTGTATTCAGTGTTATTAAGAGACCTGTTAATTGTATCCTAATGAATTAAGAGGTAGTAAAGCATGTGGAACTACTGAGGGGAAGTGTTTTTGTTTTTAATCCATCCAAGCTTTATTCATGTTTATAACACAATAAAATAATAATGCTTGTTTTAGTGAAATAAAATATTTTGGATCTGAATAGAAAGTACATTTGTCTATTTAGATCTTTATTTTTAAAGTAATCAATCTGAATATTCATTGGAAGGACTGATGCTGAAGCTGAAGCTCCAAATACTTTGGCCACCTGCTGCAAAGAGGTGACTCACTGGAAAAGACCCTGATGCTGGGAAAGATTGAAGGCAGGAGGAGAAGGGAACGACAGAGATGAGATGGCTGGATGGCATCACTGACTCAATGGAGATGAGTTTGAGCAGACTCCTGGAGATAGAGAAGGACAGGGGAGCCTGGTGTGCTGCTGTGCATGGGATTGTTAAACACTGGACAGAACTTAGCAGCTGAACAACAACAATGTATTATTTTAATTCTCTATATTAAATTATGACTGTCAGAGTGTAGCTAATCCATCCTTCTTTAAAAGTTTAGCAAGAAGTGGGTCCCTTTCACCTCAGCTCTACTTTACAGTGTGCAAAATAATTGACCACAATAAAGATATGAATTAAATTTAAAAAAGGCTCTTAGGAAGAAGATACATAAAGACAAGAAACTGGAACTTGAAAAAGAAGGTAAAGAAAATTATGAAAACACTTTGTAGAAATGTTGTGAAAACACTGAGACAAAAGTAGTTCTTTAACATGCTTCTAGTTTATTCAAAAACCAAAAATAAAAGAAGTTTAGCCCAGAAGTTGTAAGGATTGAATTAGAAACTCTAGATACAGGAGAAGGCAAGAAGTAGTCACTGAAAAACACAGTTTCAAACAGTTTAAAATTAGAAGGAAGCTTACCCAAATGAAGAAAGGCTAGGTGACCTACCAAATTTTACACACCATAAGTTATATCCAAGACCGTCCCTGATTCTAAAGTCAAAAGCATATAGGGTAAAGGTCACCAGCTTCTAAGAATTGTTACTGGAAATAATGAAGCATTATAGGACCTGAATGCATGAGATGTTGCTCCCCATTACATATTTCATCACGCAATCTAGGTCACAATGTACTGATCCTCACCTCAAAGTCTGAAATTCATAATGTCATATTATATGACACATGTAGATCATTAAATATCCTAAGATTTCAAAACAAAATAATTATATACCTTAAGTACAAATACTTAAGTAGATTTTAAGTATCTTAATCACACACATGCGTGCGCACGTGCACACACACACACACACATACAAAGAGAGAGAGGGGGACAGAAAGGGAGGGAGAAAGGAAGCTGAGGGTATAGAGAAATCACAAATACAAAAGTGAGAAGGGAAACTAATATTTACTGAGTGTTTTCTATGTGCTATTCTCACATGTACTTGAATTATCTCATCTGATAAATATAATGATAAATCTTAAGTCTATCCCTGGGATTCTGATCATGAAACTTCCTTGCAGGTAAGACTATGTTTCCTTAAGGAGTTTTAGTATTTTTAAAACAATGAATATACTTTAGCTACAGTCATATATATGTGTGGTCATTAATACCAAATTATTTTTATTGTGAATTATGAATTAAAGTTCTAGTGCATATAAAGCGAAAGCGAAAGTTGCTCAGTCGTGTCTGACTCTTTGCAACCTCATGGACTATGGAGTCCATGGAATTCTCCAGGCCAGAAAACTGGAGTGGGTAGCCTTTCCCTTCTCCAGGGGATCTTCCCAATCCAGGGATAGAACTCAGGTTTCTCACATTGCAGGTGGATTCTTTACCAGCTGAGCCACCTGGGAAGCCCTATGCCGCTGCTGCTGCTAAGTCACTTCAGTCGTGTCCGACTCTGTGCGACTCCAACCCCAGAGATGGCAGCCCACCAGGCTCCCCCGTCCCTGGGATTCTCCAGGCAAGAACACTGGAGTGGTTTGCCATTTCCTTCTCCAATGCATGAAAATGAAAAGTGAAAGTGAAGTCGCTCAGTCGTGTCTGACTCTTAGCAACTCCATGGACTGCAGCCTACCAGGCTCCTCCCTCCATGGGATTTTCCAGGCAAGAGTACTGGAGTAGGGTGCCATTGCCTTCTCCGGGGAAGCCCTATAAATACTGCAAAAATGCACTGATGACAGCTTCTGATAATATATATATATATATATATATATATATATCTGGCTCAGCATGTGTCTTTTTTCACAAAGGAAAAAAGGCAGAACAAATAAGTTATCTGGTGAGTAGTTTTTCTTTTTCTTTATTTTCAAGCCAGAATCAATGTAACACTTGGCTTAGGATTTGGGAAATGGTAAATTTAGGAAGTGAGGAATTCTTGTAAAATCCATGCTTGAGAAGATGTTTAATTTAGAAAAAAAAGAAAGAAAAAAAAAAGTATAGCCCAATCTGAAGAAAAAGGGATGGGAGCAGATTTGAAAGAGGAACTTTTTAACCTTATTAACTTCTTGGCTTTGAGTATAGATGTCATTGGTCAAATGACTGAGCTCTGGGGACATCAGCCAGGAAAATGCACAAGAGCACAAGGAGAAAAACAGGTGTTTGGGCATGGGGGTGCCCTGTACCGTCTGAGTACAGGCAAGGAGGCAGTTAAGGAGAGAGGTGAAAGTGAAAGTCACTTAGTCGTGTCAGACTCTTTGCAACTCCATGGACTTTATAGTCCATGGAATTCTCCAGGCCAGAATACGGGAGTGGGTAGCCTTTCCCTACTCCAGGGGATCTTCCCAACCTGGGATCGAACCTAGGTTTCCCGCATTGCAGGCAGCTTCTTGACCAGCTGAGCCACCAGGGAAGCTCAAGGAAAGAGGAGTCATGAAAAGTCAGGACAGTAATAGTGTTATTGTGCTGAAAGTAGTACGTACCTCAAGACACTTAAAAAGACAAGGAAAACCTTAAGGCAAAAGTGGAATAGGACTGCAGCACCAAAGAGCGTAAGCAACCTACATATGTGAATTGTGACACCATCACATAGGTCCCTCGTTTGTGCTTTAAAGAGGAATTACAGTTTAGAGCTTTTCTCTTCCACAGTTATCCTATAATTAAGTAGTCACAATAAGTAGATTAGTCTCCGGTCTTCAGTTTTGGCCTACTTAATGCTGCTAGATGACAAAATCTTGTGGTTTAGCCAATGCCCAGGTATATATTAGATAATCAACAAATATCTGTCATTTGACATCTAGGTTATGGCAAAGGTTTCATAATAGAGTAAAAATTTATTTCTAACATAGTGTTAAAGGGTTCTTTATTTAAGGTGGGCAGAAATATTAAGAAAAATCACCTGAGTTGAAAAAGTGCACAATTTATTCCAATTAGGGAACCATTAAATATGAGGAGAAAACTCAAAGATCCCAGAAGCCAGTCCTGCTCTATTTGACTGCATCTTTATAAAGAGTGCTGTGTATATTCTCAGAGACAGAAAGGAAAGATTATCTGTCATGTAGGATACAAATCATGCTTACTCAGGAATGCTGTCTTAATAGTAAATCAGTAGAAATTACTGCCTAGAAGAAGATATTATTCATTTTCAACAAGCTATCATTTGCAGGTGAGAACATATTTATCTTATTAATATGTACAGTACAAGTGTAATTCACCTTACCAAAGTGTTTATGTTCAGCCCTAGACAAAATGGGCTTCTTCATAGCCCCCTCTTTCTGTTCAAACACAATTTTCATGTTTTCTTCTCTCTTGAGGTCACCAAACCCAACCATCTTCTGTTCTAAACAACTTTGTGTTCACATTTCCACATCCAGGCCTGCCTTCAAGTCTACTATGCTGTCCTTCTGTAGCTAAATACATTGCTCCTAATCTATCTTTTCACGTCAATCCAGTACAGTTTATGTCCACTCTCTCCTTTGGTAGGAAGGAAATCCCAGGATATGATTACTAGATCTAGGTTGAGCACGTTAAGACTGGGCAATGGAAGCTAGTGCCATTCTAAATATTTTGATGAGGGAATAATTCCTTGTCTGAAAGGTGGAGCTATAGCTATCTGTGGCAACGAGCAAGGCAAACTTTCTATTGCAGAACATTAGGAAAGAATGTGATATTTCTCAAAGAGGGTACCTAGAGGAACCAGAGATCAAATTGCCAACATCTGCTGGATCATCGAAAAACCAAGAGAGTTCCAGAAAAACATCTATTTCTGCTTTATTGACTATAGCAAAGCCTTGGACTGTGTGGATCACAATAAACTGTGGAAAATTCTGAAAGAGATGGGAATACCAGACCACCTGACTGCCTCTTGAGAAACCTATATGCAGGTCAGGAAGCAAGAGTTAGAACTGGACATGGAACAACAGACTGGTTCCAAACAGAAAAGGAGTACGTCAAGGCTGTATATTGTCACCCTGCTTATTTAACTTCTGTGCAGAGTACATCATGAGAAATGCTGGGCTGGAAGAACGACAAGCTGGAATCAAGATTGCTGGGAGAAATATCAATAATCTCAGATATGCAGATGACACTACCTTTATGGCAGAAAGTGAAGAGAAACTTAAAATCCTCTTGATGAAAGTAAAAGAGGAGAGTGAAAAAGTTGGCTTAAAGCTCAACATTCAGAAATCTAAGATCATGGCATCCGGTCCCATCACTTCATGGCAAATACATGGGGGAAACAGTGGAAACAGTGGCTGAATATTTTTTTGGCCTCCAAAATCACTGCAGATGGTGATTGCATCCATGAAATTAAAAGATGCTTACTCCTTGGAAGGAAAGTTATGACCAACCTAGATAGCATATTCAAAAGCAGAGACATTACTTTGCCAACAAAGGTCCATCTAGTCAAGGCTGTGGTTTTTCCAGTGGTCATGTATGGATGTAAGAGCTGGACTGTGAAGAAAGCTGAGCACTGAAGAATTGATGCTTTTGAACTGTGGTGCTGGAGAAGACTCTTGAGAGTCCCTTGGACTGCAAGGAGATCCAACCATCCATCCTAAAGGAGATCAGCCCTGGGTGTTCTTTGGAAGGAATGATGCTGAAGCTGAAACTCCAATACTTTGGCCACCTCATGCAAAGACTTGACTCATTGGAAAAGACCCTGATGCTGGGAGGGATTGGGGGCAGGAGGAAAAGGATATGACAGAGGATAAGATGGTTGGATGTCATCACCAACTCGATGGATGTGAATTTGGGTAAACTCCAGGAGCTGGTGATGGACAGGGAGGCCTGGCATGCTGTGATTCACAGGGTTGCAAAGAGTCGGACGTGACTGAGCGACTAAACTGAATTGAACTGAGAGAGCTGGTGATGCATCTCCAGGGATATATTTTTATAAAGAGTAGTGAAGGCAGTGGCAATTGTGTTTCAAATGTAAGGCTGTATTCCATAATCATCTGAAAGTAAACTCAGTAGTCATTAGCGGTTTAACCATTTAACCAGAAATTGTGGGTTTCTTCCTATGTTTGTATTGGCAAATATACTAATGCATTAGTCAAGTTACTTTCTATAGTTTCTTCACAAACACACAATCCTAAAAAAAAAAAAAGTGTGTGTGTGTATATACACACACATATATATTGTTTAGCTTCTAAGTTGTGTCCAACTCTGGTGACTCCAGGGACTATAGCCCCTTAGACTCCTCTGTTTATGGGATTTCCCAGGTAAGAATACTGGACTGGGTTGCCATTTCCTTCAGATATATATGAAGAACTTTAAGGATATAAGAGAATATATCATATTGTTTTTTTAATATAAATTTATTTATTTTAATTGGAGGCTAATTACAATATTGTATTGGTTTTGCCATACATCAACATGAATCTGCCATGGGTATACACATGTTCCCCATCATGAACCCCCTTCCCATCTCCCTCCCTGTACCATCCCTCTGGGTCATCCCAGTGCACCAGCCCCAAGCATCCTGTATCATGCATCGAACCTGAACTGGTGATTCATTTTTTATATGATATTATACATGTTTCAATGCCATTCTCCCAAATCATCCCACCCTCTCCTTCTCCCATAGAGTCCAAAAGTCTGTTCTATACATCTGTGTCTCTTTTGCTGTCTCACATACAGGGTTATCGTTACCATCTTTCTAAATTCCATGTATATGCATTAGTATACTGTGTTGGTGTTTTTCTTTCTGGGTTACTTCACTCTGTATAATCGGTACCAGTTTCATCCACCTCATTAGAATGGATTCAAATGCATTCTTTTTAATGGCTGAGTAATGCTCCACTGTTTATATGTACCACAGCTTTCTTATCCATTTGTCTGCTGATGGACATCTAGGTTGCTTCCATGTCCTGGCTATTATAAACAGTGCTGCGATGAACATGGGGTACACATGTCTCTTTCAATTCTGGTTTCCTTGGTGTGTATGCCTAGCAGTGGGATTGCTGGGTCATAAGGCAGTTCTGTTTTCAGTTTTTTAAGGAATCTCCACACTGTTCTCCATAGTGGCTGTACTAGCTTGCATTCCCACCAACAGTGTAAGAGTGTTCCCTTTTCTTCACACCCTATCCAGCATTTATTGCTTGTAGACTTTCGGATCACAGCCATTCTGACTGGCATGAAATGGTACCTCATTGTGGTTTTGATTTGCATTTCTCTGATAATGAGTGATGTTGAGCATCTTTTCATGTGTTTGTTAGCCATCAGTATGTCTTCTTTGGATAAATATCTGTTCAGTTCTTTGGCCCATTTTTTATTGGGTCATTTATTTTTCTGGAATTGAGCTGCAGGAGTTGCTTATATATTTTTGAGATTAGTTCTTTGTCAGTTGCTTCATTTGCTATTATTTTCTCCAGGATATAATAAGAGAATCTATTAGAATTCCATTTTGTCATAGGTCTCAACATTCTTGCCTTTTAGTTTTCATTTATTCATTCAGAGATCTCATTATATGTCCAACAACCATCTTTGAGATGAATATGGAAAATTTTTTCATAGAGCTATTTTAAAGGTCAGAGTTCTGGTGATTAAGGAATGGGTATATTGATGAGGGTGAGAGATAGTCGTATAGTCACATGGGAGCTGCTACTGCTGCTGCTAAGTCGCTTCAGTTGTGTCCGACTCTGTGCGACCCCATATACGGCAGCTTACCAGGCTCCCCCGTCCCTGGGATTCTCCAGGCAAGAACACTGGAGTGGGTTGCCATTTCCTTCTCCAGTGCATGAAAGTGAAAAGTGAAAGTGAAGTAGCTTACTCAAATGTAAATGCTATATAAAAAGTTTTGGTTTTTGGAACTTTCTGGAATTTTTTCCCAATATTTTCTACCCACAATGGTTTCAATCAGGAATGCAGAAACCATGGATATGGAGGCCTGATTGTACAGAAAAAAATATATATATATATTTTTCAAAAAGATATACACAGGCTTGAACAAGAAAATATAGAGCAAGGCAAAGGACAACATCTGTTTTCTAAGATAATATCTAGCTAAGAGTTTTATTTCAAAATCCAAGTCCACATTTTGGGGAGAATGGATTTTCACATGATTTCTAAATACTCTACCAACACATTTTTAAGAGTGATCTAATGGCATTACTCATTCTGGTCCTTCCCAAGTACCTTGCTTATGCTTAGCATCAACTGAAGCATTCAGTTCAATACAATAACATTTCAGTTCAGTTCAGCCACTCAGTCATGTCCAACTTTTTGCGATCCCATGAATCGCAGCATGCCAGGCCTCCCTGTCCACCACCAACTCCCAGAGTCCACCCAAACCCATGTCCATCGAGTCGGTGATGCCATCCAACCATCTTAATCCTCTGTCGTCCCCTTCTCCTCCTGCCCCCAATCCCTCCCAGCATCAGGGTCTTTTCCAATGAGTCAAATCTTCACATGAGGTGGCCAAAGTATTGGAGTTTCAGCTTCAACATCAGTCCTTCCAATGAACACCCAGGACTGATCTGCCTTAAGATGGACTTGTTGGACTTCCTTGCAGTCCAAGGGACTCTCAAGAGTCTTCTCCAACACCACAGTTCAAAAGCATCAATTCTTTGGTGCTCAGCTTTCTTCACAGTCCAACTCTCACATCCATACATGACCACTGGAAAAACCATAGCCTTGACTAGATGGAGTTTTGTTGGCAAATAAATGTCTCTGCTTTTGAGTATGCTATCTAGGTTGATCATAACTTTCCTTCCAAGGAGTAAGCGTCTTTTAATTTCATGGCTGCAGTCACCATCTGCAGTGATTTTGGAGCCCAGAAAAATAAAGTCAGCCACTGTTTCCCCATCTATTTGCCATGAAGTGATGGGACCAGATGCCATGATCTTAGATTTCTGAATGTTGAGCTTTAAGTCAACTTTTTCACTCTCCTCTTTCCCTTTCATCAAGAGACTCTTTAGTTCTTCTTCAATACAATAACATATATGTCTAAATGTTTTATATACAAATTATATATTTATATACAAATATACTATATAAATGCTTTATATACAAATATATATAGATGTGTGTGTGTGTGTGTGTGTGTGTGTGTGTGTGTATATATATTTGGCTTTAGGGAAGAAATTGCAAAAGAGCCTGAAGTTAGGTAATAGGATAGTCAATGTAAAATGGAAGTCACTCAGATGAATAAAGTGAGTTCTAGAAGGGGAAAAGATAAAGAGTGATTTTTCAAGTATAAGTTAAGTCCAAGCTGAAACAGAGGCAAGAAAACCAAAATGATTTATATGTAATGACAAGTGACAAGCAATCACCATAATGATTTTTCTGGAATGGAGTTCTGCTAATCTCCTCCAAGTCTCACACCAACTGCTCTGGCTCTTGTAATGCTCTTTGAAATGGTATGTGTGTGAGTACAAGCAGCTGAATTGTCAAGAAGGAATTTTTTTCTTATGTTTTTAAAAACCCAAAATGACTTTTGGTTAGTCATGATTAATATTCAGAAAGAAAAATATTTATGCTTTCATTGTTATGTATAATTCAACAAATGTATCAGACGTGGATAGATTTGTTTGTTTGTATGCTGGGGGGATGGGGACAGGTGCCTCCAAAGTAGGACTGCAAAGCCCCTTATCTCTGACTCAGAAAAATGTGCTTCTGGAGAGAAAAAATCTATTTCATTCCAGATTTTATAAATGGCTTGAAACAACAACAAAAATAAGAATTTAACTTCCAGTCTTCTGCTTGCTCCCTTTGAGGTCTCTCTCAGGATCAAGAAACAGTAAATGAATTTTAAACCCAATTATTCTGAACAAATGTGTCTCTTATATCCAGAGTCTCAGCTATAGTTGCCATTTTGCTGACCTCATTCTTCCTTCCTGACAGGTGATGGCAGGTCAAATATATTCGACTGTGATCACATTTCCTGTCTCTCTCTACTTCCTTGATTCTTTATCATTAAGCAATCAGTTTGAGTCATTCAAGAGTCAGCTCAAATGTTTTCCTGCTGGTGAAGCCCTCTGTGACACCCCCTCCCTAGGCAGAATCAATTTCTCCCTACTCAGAATCCCCATAATAATTTGCTTATATGTTTCCTCTTCCCCTGATGCCATACTCAGCAGCTGGAGGATAGAAATGATCCATTACTCCAGTTTTCTATCTCAAGGAGCCTAGAAAAGGGGAGAGGATGAAGAAGGAACTGGGGGAAGAAGAAAAGACCAAGAAGCAAATCTTAATAACAGCTGATATATTGAGTGCTTATCCATGCCAAAATATATAGTATCTGTATTCTATGTATTCATTTCATTTAATCAAACAGTGGGCCAAGCACCACACATATACCATTGTTTTCAGTCCTCACAGAACCCGATAAACTAGTAGCTATTCATATCATCATTTTATGGCCAATGAAAGGAAGATTCAGAGAGGTTAAATAACCTGCCCAAGGTCAAACAACTAGCAAGTTAGAGAAGGGATGTAAAGCCATGGCAAACCAATTCTCAAGTCTGAGATCTAAACAACCATGAAATGCTATAAATTTGTGGAAACTGAAGGAATCTGGCAAATGTAGTTTCATTGTTAAAGATATACACTCTTATGAAAGATGGTAATGGTAGCAGGTAGGGTAAAATGCCTAGCCCGGAGACTGAGGAGATAAATGGCAGCAATGAGAAAAATTATAGAAGATGCTGCATAGGCAGTGACAAGATGGAGAGGTTATTGCCATGTGTGATAATAGACAATAACTCTGGGCTTATGGATTATGACTCACAGCTCATTCTGGGACAAAGCTTAGTTCCAAACCAGATGTAATTTCACTTTCTCTATACCCTAATCAGAATGGTGGTTAACTTGAGATATGGTCCTGCTTTCATGTGGGCCTGCAGGTTTGTGACAGTATCAGAATCTCCAGGGCCAGCTTGGGCCTTATCAAGTCAAAGGAAAAGCCCCAGGTGAGCATCACTGGGATGTCTCCTAGTAGCCTATTCTCTGAATCCTGCTAATACTTGGCCAGACTGAAAACCCATCCTCACTGATAGTGCTTGTTCAAAGATCAGTAGAGGGTTATATATATTGGTTCACACTCTGAATGGCCTGCAGCTGCTTCCCCGGAGTCAGCATCAGAAATAGAGCTGTCAGTCACAGAGGAACCTTCTAGAGTAGAAAATGCCAGCCCCTGAAGCACTGCTGTCTGCGGAAGAGTTAGTGAGGGTGTCTGCTGGTGTGTCATACTCCAAACTAAGAGCTGCTAATTACACACGTTCCCTTCAAACTATGGTCCATACTTCCCTAGGAGGGTTATTGTGTTCTGTAACAACTATAACAAAATGACAAATTGTAAGAACAATAACAACAAAAGCACCAACAGTCAGCAGTTATTAAACAGTTTCAGTGGGCTAGGAACTCTCATGTGCTTTACATTTGTTAGCCCATAAAATAAAGATAAATATATAAAGATGTGAATATATAAATTCAGACATCAGCCATACATAGCTCAAACTCAATCCTCACACCTCTGTCCAAATCACCCAATTATCAGTCAGAATCCAGGAAACTTGAACCCTGGTGTCCTCAGATCCCAGGTTAGGGGATATTTATGCCAGTAAACAGTAACAAAACCTAGTGTAGAATGGTAGCAAGCCTTTAACAAATTTTCTAACATTGGATTGGGCAGGAATCTCTTTAATTTAGAGAAGGGCATCCACGAGTAGAATTTGAGACCATAAAATCCAAGATCATCTTTAACCCAAAAGTAAATTTTGAGGGAAAATTGTTGGTAGAGCAGTTACAGTCATCACTTTATGCTGGAAGGATACTTAGGAAGACTTAAAAATTAATAAAACAAATTCGAATAATGGATGTTTGTGAACAGGAAACAATTGCCCAGTTATTTGACAAGCAAGAATAGTGTCCTGGCAGCTAAACGAAATGTTTTATTGGCCTCTCATCCATGCACCAACCAATATCTTTTCTTGTATATAATGTCACCCACTTCCAAAGAAGTAACCTAAAAATACTGTTTGATTCACATCCAGGTAGAAAAATGTGTCCTTGGATTCAGACACAAAGGATCTAATGCTCTAGGATGTGGCTTGAGAAGAAAGGAGACAACACTTGACTGCCATATCAGCAAAAGTTTCTCTGCAACCCCAGTAAAAATTAAACTGTGCCAAAGGCAGTCTTCTAATTTCTCTATCAACAGAATACGCTTTGTATTCTTATTCTCACTCCCCAGATCTCTACTCTGATATCTCGTAAGGTCAAATTTATTTGCAGCTTACTTTAAAAAAATCCTAATAAAAACCTTGCCACTTATTACCTATTTTAAGATCAACCTCATTTTTTAGATACAGTTTCTGATCTATATGCACTTACTTAGAATGTGGCCTCTGAAATACCTCTTGCTCCATAGTTTTTGAGAGGAAAATATAATAAGGTAATGTTAAAATGAATTTAGACTATTAGATCATGTGTATGGATGTTACATCTTCCTGCTTCAGCAAAACTCTAAATCCAGACAAGTCTTTAGAAACAAGATGGCAATGTTAGAAATATCAATATGTTTACATGTATTTATATAAGACGTACGAGATTTTCATCTCTTTATTCATCACAGTTAGATTTTAAAATGGGAATAATTTCTGTCTTATTTTGTGTATGTATTTTTATTATATATAGATATACACACACATATATATAGGACATACACATATGCATTCAGTTCAGTTCACTCACTCAGTCATATCCAACTGTTTGCGACCCCATGAACCACAGCACGCCAGGCCTCCCTGTCCATCACCAACTCCTGGAGTTCACCCAAACCCATGTCCATCAAGTCGGTGATGCCACTCAACCATCTCATCCTCTGTCATCCCCTTCTCCTCCTGTCCTCAATCTTTCCCAGCATCAGGGTCTTTTAAAAAGTCAGTTCTTTCCATCAGGTGGCCAAAGTATTGGAGTTTCAGCATCAGTCCTACCAATGAATACTCAGGAGTGATTTCCTTTAGGATGGACTGGTTGGATCTCCTTGCAGTCCAAGGGACTCTCAAGAGTCTTCTCCAACACCACAGTTCAAAGCATCAGTTCTTCGGCGCTCAGCTTTTTTTATAGTCCAACTCTCACATCCATACATGACTACTGGAAAAACCGTAGCCTTGACTAGACGGACCTTAGTCGGCAAAGTAATGTCTCTGCTTTTTAATATGCTGTCTAGGTTGGTCATAACTTTCCTTTCAAGCAGTAAGCATCTTTTAATTTCATGGCTGCAGTCACCATATGCAGTGATTCTGGAGCCCCAAAAAATAAAGTCTGATACTGTTTCCTCTGTTGCCCCATCTATTTCCCATGAAGTGATGGGGTCAGATGCCATGACCTTAGTTTTCTGAATGTTGAGCTTTAAGTCAACTTGTTCACTCTCCTCTTTCATTTTCATCCAGAGGCTCTTTAGTTCTTCTTCACTTTCTGCCATAAGGGTGGTATCATCCGCATATCTGAGGTTATTGACATTTCTCCTGGCAATCTTAATTTCAGCTTGTGCTTCTTCCAGCCCAGCATTTCTCATGATGTACTCTGCATATAAGTTAAATAAGCAGGGTAACAATATACAGCTTTGACGTACTCCTTTTCCTATTTGGAACCAGTCTGTTGTTCCATGTCCAGTTCTAACTGTTTCTTCCTGACCTGCATACAGATTTCTCAAGAGGCAGGTTAGGTGGTCTGGTATTCCCATCTCTTTCAGAATTTTCCACAGTTTATTGTGATCCACACAGTCAAAGGCTTTGGCATAGTCTTTAATAAAGCAGAAATAGATGTTTTCCTGGAACTCTCTTGCTTTTTCGATGATCCAGAGGATGTTGGCAATTTGATCTCTGGTTCCTCTGCTTTTTCTAAAGGCAGCTTGAACATCTGGAAGTTCACGGTTCACATATTGCTGAAGCCTGGCTTGGAGAATTTAAGCATCACTTTACTAGTGTGTGAGGTGAATGAAATTGTGCAGTAGTTTGAGCATTCTTTGGCACTGTCTTTCTTTGGGATTGGAATGAAAACTGACCTTTTCCAGTCCTGTGGCCACTGCTGAGTTTTCCAAATTCGCTGGCAATTCAGTGCAGCAATTTTACAGCACCACCACTCAGGATTTGAAATAGCTCAACTGAAATTCCATCACCTCCACTAGCTTTGTTTGTAGTGATGCCTCTTAAGGCCCACTTGACTTCACATTCCAGGATGTCTGGCTCTAGGTGAGTATCCATGTCTATAAATGCACACGTTTATATTTATTGTGTATTTCTACTAAAAAACATTTACAAAACAGAATCAAATTGGTAGACATCTAGTAATTGCTAAAAAAGCAAAGAATAGCCTCAGTATTCAGAGAAGGCAATGGCAACCCATTCCAGTACTCTTGCTTGGAAAATCCATGGATCGAGGAGCCTGGTAGGCTACAGTCCATGGGGTCATGAAGAGTCAGACACGACTGAGCGACTTTACTTTCACTTTTCACTTTCATGCATTGGAGACGGAAATGGCAACCCACTCCAGTGTTCTTGCCTGGAGAATCCCAGGGATGGTGAAGCCTGGTGGGCTGCCGTCTATGGAGTCACACAGAGTCAGACACAACTGAAGCAACTTAGCACAGCAGCAGCAGCAACCTCATTATTTACAATCCCTAGTCTAAAAAAAAAATGGTTTCCATAAGAAAGAAATATTTTAAAGTTTGACCTGGAAAGATGCCACCACTCTACAAGGATATTTTGAGGTGTTATATATTATTTGGAGGGAAAGAGATCTTCAGTGTCTGAATTCACAATGGCAACCTGTCTTCCTACATGTATAATAATTCAAGAAGTGTAGGATATCAAATGTGTTGAAGGACTAAGGGACTGGGTTGACAGCTGTCATTTCTAGTTGTTTCAACCAAAACCCAATTTAAATTCCCAAATGCAGCTTAGCTTTTCCACATTCTAGTTTTTTAATTTGTAAATTGGGATTTAAAATCTTTAACCTCTTTGGAGCATATTTAACAATTTCCAATGACATTAGAGCACAGTAATTTGTATTTGTAAAGAGATATGGGACTTTGGATGAAAACAATTATAAAAGTATAAAATACTAGTATTCCTTATATCATGAGACAACCTTAAACAAACAAATAAACAAAAAAAAAGGACAATGGCATAAACTATCAAGAAATTACAGGGACATTAAGCTTTCACCTTAACAACAAGCAGGGTTTACTTTAGCAAATATTAAAAAAAATATATCGACTATATTAAGTCAACATTTTGGTACATAGATACATGTGGGCTTTTTCTTTTTCTTCCCTGAAAGATGGGATTAGGCTGAGCAGCGGTAGCTGTCGGAAGCTCAAATTCCCTGCCTCCCAGAATGGGTACTTGTAATTAAAAGCTTAGCTCACCTTATCCTTCCAGTTTCCCAGGCGAAAAGTCAAAGCCTGCATTTAATTGCATATATATGTGTGCATGTTTCTAACACAAAGCTCCAAAGAGAAGCAGTGCTTAGGAGGCAAGGCTATACACAGACAGATATTTAACACAGAGTCAAAAATAAAAGAAAACAGAGGAAAAGGGATGATGTGACAGAAATGTAGTACTCTGTTCCCTTGTGGTTTGTTACCAGCCAGAATAGGCAGTGCTTGTGGTCTGGCATTTTTATTTAGATAAGCAGCAAAAACAAACCAATCCAAGTATGCTGAATTTGCCTGATGATTTGCCATAAGCATCTGGTTGGCATATTTAATCAGAGTTCGGTCAGAACTCTGACTGATTAGAATGTTGCAGAATCATTCTGTTGAGAGAAAGCCAGCACTGAGTGTACCCAGTGGAGCCTCTCTGTAGCAGAGAAGTCAGGCCAGGTGGTTTATCATGAGGATGGCCATTCAGGGATCAAGATGCTGACCCACCTACCGAGATGGCAGGATGCAAAGCTCAAGAACTCTGGGCCAGAGACCACAGTGCTTTCTAGTTTTTGTTTTTTTGGGTTTCCAATAGCAGCTAATAAATAGGGTCTATGTGGTCAGGGCACAGTAGTAACAGTCATGGGAGGACTGGAAATTAAATAGCACAAATTCAGTTTTTGAGAGGGTTGGACAGCACTCATTTTAAAACTCGGAACTTTTTGCCTGCTACACAGACCATATCATGATCATCAGCAGCAAACTGAACTCAGTGATGAGCCTTGTCCTGGACTGAAAAACAAAGCCTGAGGATTATAGAGTAGAAAAGGAGGTCAGGATTATCTAGAATCACAGTGCCCAGTGAAGACAGGTCCTTAGGAAGCTACTGCATAATAAAAACGAATTAATTCTTCCAGTACAAATGGAGAAACTCAGTCCTGGAAGGGAGAAGTGAGTGGTCGATGCTGAAGTGTTAGACAGTGCATCATCACAGCTAAAATCCAGCTTCTTTCCAAGGATACAGCACTTAATACTGTTCTCTGCTACCTAACCCTGCGGAGCAATATGGAGATTTCCCGGGGCAGACAGTCAAGTACGTGCGGGTGCTGAGGTCAATGGGAGTCAGCAGGCCCAAGCAGGCTTTTATGAGACTGTCACTGACAGTGCAAGAAAGACAAAGCAGTCACCCTTTGCATCAGGACAACTGTGAAAAATGCTCTGGTCGTTACTATTTGTGTGGCAATTACGACTGGGGTTTTCTATGGTGTAGTTTCAGAAAAGATGCTATTCAAGAGGCTGAACCACTGAGAAATAGAGTTAAAAGCATTGGTACCTGGGGGTCACTGGGGTGGAATGTGCCCTTGGAGACCACAGTGACAGGGCACTCACTCTATGCCGCAGTGACCAGCACAAACTGGCCTCCCAGGTTGGAGATCTTAATTCCATTTTTGGCCTCTCAGACATTACACGATCCTTAGCGGTCTGGCCTGATTGACCTCTGGCCAAATTGCTGAAGTAAGTAAACTATTTCCCCTCTCAGGGTCTTAACCCTCATTTAAACATTCATCCTACTGAGGCTCCTGCGCGCAACTAATTCCTCTACGGCATTTGCTGATAAGACTAAAGTATTACCATTTACCGGGGTCCATATTCCCTCCTTCCCTCCCTCTCTTCCTTCCTTCCAAATGGCGTGCATTTAACATGTCAGTTTTTTAATAGGCAAGGACATGAATCTATGATTGAGGAAATTCGGGAAAGACAGAATGAGTGAGAACAAAAAGACAAAGAGCAGTATAGTCCTTTTACTGCTCCTAAATCATACAATGGAGCTAAAAGCCTCCTTAAGTTTAGCCCTAGACTATGGCACTAAAAAGGGAAACCATACACCAAGGCCCAGCAAACAGCTGGTTTATTTCTTCAGGGAAATGAAAAAATTTTCATTGGCCTTAAAGCAGAGGAACAGAAGAAACTGGCTCCAGTAAATTGCCAAATGAGATGGGGTCCTTCTTTCCTTCACAGCACCATGGTTTAGACAGAAAAGCATCCTGTTAAGAGGCTCTAAACCCAAAACTTCACTCATCTCCTGTGAAACTTTTATATGGCTTTATAGAAAGCAATTTCTTTTTTTTTAATACTAACTCTCACTTTAAGTTCTGCCTGAAACCCTAGTTTTCTATCTCATCTCAGAAGTTCCCGCTTCAGAAAATCATCTTTGTTATTCTGTTTTCTCTCATTGTGTGAAGGACTAGGAGATCTTGTCTCTGAGTATTCTGTCCAGCTCTCTATAGTATATTCTCTGCTGCACAAGGACACACTATTCCTCTATTTCCAGGGAACATAAGACCACAGGTTTATTGATTTATAGTTGTTTAGCTAGTGTCTCCTAGCAACTGTTTAAGATACAGAGAGAAAGAGGTTTTCAACTCATAGAATCCCTTAGTACACAAAATAATATAGAACTTTAAGTCCTTTCTTTGAGCAAATAAAAAGGAAATAACATCAAACATTAGAAAGAGGTTGAGAGAAATAAAGAACAAGAGTAGGGCTGGAAGGTCTTCCTCACCTAAGCTCTGTATGGGTTTCTTTCCTTTTGTTGTATGTGTGTCCTGATGGCTGTGTTATATAGAAACATGGCTATTCTTCTGTTATCTCTGTAGAATCAGGGCATTGATTGATTAAGGTCAGGGAAGAAACTATCAAGTGCTGGGGAGGGGGCCTGAATTTGTTAATAATACCGTTGACCTGTCCTGATCTATACTTTAGAGAGTCTAGGAAATAGAAACATAGTGTTGAGTGCTGGCTATTAAGATGAAGAAAAGACCCAAGAAAGAACAAGTTTTTTGGAAGAAATAAGCAGTAACTCAAGAAAGTAAGATATGGTTTTTCAACCAATCACATTATCTCCACCAGACATGAGTGTTTATGTGTAGTTTAGTCAGTAAGAGAATCCATGATTTACATTAGATTCTCAAATGTCTATAATAGCACAACAATGAGACATGAACTCTCTTGAGTTTCCTTTAACAGTATGTTGCTTGATTATTCCAGACTTGCCTCAGTTATGGTATAGGCATTAAACAAAAGGTAATTTATCCAGGCTATGACCAGGGTATTAAAAGAGAAATCAAGTCTCATGGCATATTTGCAATGGCAGCATTAACAGTAGGAAAATCTGTGGGGAAGGTGGTTCTTAGAGGCAAAGTGGCATTGAATAGTTCAGTTCCTCTTTCTCTGTAGTAAAGTATCTCAACAGTGCTGGCCATAGAGGTATGAGTGTTACCTTTACCCCAAACGGTGTTTTTTTGATAATAAGGAATAAAGACTTTTGCGTACAATGATATCCACTGAACTACATGTAAATTATATGCAAATGAAAGGCCAACTGGCACTAGCAGGCTTCTTGTAACAGATATCACAGATTTTTAAATAATAGATCCAAACTATAAATACACTTATCCTGCCTTATCCTTACCTCTTATCCTACCTCCAGAAAGAGATGGTAATGAAAGGCAAACTGAAGAGGCACCTGTTGGACCATCAAGGAAGCACATGTCTTGGAGTTCCTTGGTTTACTCAATGTATTAATACATTATAGCTGTCCTGCTTATCTCACCGGATAGTTATAAGAGCCAAATGTTCAGTGAATGTGAAAGCATTTTACAAACACCAAAGGGTGTTTCATTATCACTGTGTATATACATATCAGTGCCTGATCCATTAAGCATCCCCCTAGTGAAAAGGAAAATATGGCCCAAACATCAGGCAGTCTGAAAAATTGAATTGTAACTCTAAATAGTGTTTTCTTAGATCCAATGATTCAATGAAAAATATAATACAAAATTATATATCAGAATATAACCAGATTTATATTAGTTATATTTTTAATAAGGTTCATGAGTGTTGTTTATAAGAACATAAAACTTAGTTAGTTCCCTACATACAAACCTTTAAGTTGCAAACTTTCAAAGATGCAAATTTGTGTGCCAGCCACTGTATGTCAGCTGTTGTACTATATTACTGTGGTTTTTAAAGTACTGATGTTGTTTAGTCACTAAGTTGTATCTGACACTTTCGTGACCCCATGGGCTGTGGCCTGCCAGGCTCCTCTGTCCAAGGGATTTCCCAGGCAAGAACACTGGAGTGGGTTTCCATTTCTTTTTCCAGGGGCTGTTCCCAGCCCAGGGATCACACTCATGTCTCCTGCACTGCAGGCAAATTCTTTACTGCTGAGCCACTAGGGAAGCCCTCGAGATACTGCACTATAAGATTGAATTTTTTCTTTTTTGTTTTTGTTTGATTTTTATGTATTATTTGTGTGAAAAGTATTAAAAACCTGTTATAATACAATACTGTAGCTGATCCTGTCAGCTGAGTACCTAGGCAACTTTGCTGGACTTAAAAATGCACTCTTGTATGGTACAAACCAAACTCATTTGTATATAGGGCACTTGCTGTAACCAAAATGCTCCTTAATAACAAAAATATTTGAACAAATAATGATATTAACATACAATAGAAATCTATGCAGCCATTAAAATGGATGATGTAGTTCTATGTTGATACAGAAATCTCTGGATGAGAAAGAGTACCCTTTTTAAGGTTTTTAGCTCCTCAAAGGCCCAAACAACTAGGGCCAAAATAGTTCCTACCTACCACTGTCAAGATTCAACCATGAAAAAAAAAATAGTAATTATGTATGGGTGACAATATACAGCCTTGACGTACTCCTTTTCCTATTTGGAACCAGTCTGTTGTTCCATGTCCAGTTCTAACTGTTGCTTCCTGACCTGCATACAGATTTCTCAAGAGGCAGGTCA
>SJXQ01002206.1:0-12852 GCA_006408695.1 Aepyceros melampus
GGTAACCTACCCTGAGAAGTATGGGTAGGTCAAAAAAATGTCCTGGACCTAGGATGAGGATTTCAGTGTGGCACTTGTCATATCCTTTCATGGCACCCCCTGTGGACAAGCTGGACGGTATCCAGCAAGGAGCATTCAAACCAGGACCAAGACCATGGTGGGTGGATCCCTAATGGTTGAGATCAATCTGGAGGGAAAGCTCTGAAGACGTGGGGACCAGGATGTGTTTCCCTTGTCCCCTCTGTCTGTGTGGCTGACACATTCAGGGAGGTAAGCCCTGTGTTCTCCCACATTCCCCACATGGCTCTGGAGGAGCCTGGTGTGAAAGGGCTGGGGAGGAGGGTAGTGGTTCTAGAAGCCTGGGCGTTAGAGAGAAGACAGCTGAGGTGATGCAGGAATATCTCTTCCAGTTCACTAAGGAATATCAGGTCTGGCAAGTTATAAAATGACATTTCCACTGAGGCTGTGGAATTATTTACAGGAGCCACAATGAAACCAGACCACCTTTCATGTGCTCCAAAATGTGTTTTCTGTTACTTTGGTGAAGTCGTGGAGGACTACTAACTAAGGTTTGTGGGGACATTCCTGGTGGTCAGTGGTTAAGAATCCGCCTTGCAATGCAGGGGACACGGGTTTGATCCCTGGTCGAGGAATGAAGATTCCATATGCTGAGGAACAGCTAAGACAGAACACTGCAACTATAGAGGCACTTTAACCGCATGCCACAACAAAAGACCCTGTGTGCTGCAATTAAGACCTGAGGCAGCCAAGTAAATAAATATTTTTAAGAAATGTTTGTGAATGATATATAAAGCTATAAGAGGGTAACAAATACCTTGTATAATAGTAATAAAAAATAATAGCTCATACTGTGTAGCACCTACTATGTGCCAGGCTTTGTTCTAAACAGATTCCATGCGTTAACATTTAATTTTTGCAGCATCCCAGTGAGGCAGGTCATAGCATTATTACCATTTTACAGATAAGCAAACTGAGGATGAAAATTAAGGTAACTGGTTGCAGAACCAGGATTTATTCCAGGCTGTTTGACCTCAGACCCTATGCGCTTAACTCCTTGCTAAGATAGAAACAACATGATACAAAGCAATTTCAGTGGACTAAAATTATTGGCAGAACATGAGATGAAATCTAATAGGAAAACATGGGAAGTACTGTTTCTAGAAGCAAAGGCTATTAAGACAGAATGGGGTGTCAGGCTTGTCACCAGCATGTCTGAAAAACTCTCAGGAAGAGCTTTTGTTGGCTGCATCTCAACCTAAATCAACAAGGCGACAAGGCTCCCAAGAGATCCCTGGGCAGTGACAGGCTGGTCAGTCCATAGCTGTGCACTCCAGGCTCGTGTTTGTAAAAGGACATTGAGAAAATGAAGCAGGTCATGGCACAGACAGGCCATGGCAGAAAGGTAGGGGGTCAGGAGAGTACAGATGGCTCTGACTATAACTGAATAAATAATGTCAGACATCGAGGGATGGTTAGAGTAACTGGAGACAGGTTACTCCAGTAACAGGGCTGTACTGGCTGCCCATCTCTAAAGAGAAACCCCAGGACCCACAGCAGGTAGAGAGGAGCATTTCAGCTCAGGGCAAAGAAGCACTTGCCAGCTCTTGCATTGTCTGGGGGAATAGCTATCCGCCTTAGCACAGTGCTTGATGCGTTATACGTGTGCAAAAAGTGGTGGTGGTGATGGTGGTTATGATGTCTAAGTTCAGCATGAGAATACAGAATCTACTGCTGGTTGGGTGTATGGTTCCAGGCATACCCTTTCACCTCTGAGCCTCAGTCTCCTCATCTGTAAAATGGGAGGGATAAGGCCTTAATCAGATAATTGTTGAGGATGAAGATTCAAAGAGTCTGTCTGTCTCGGGAGCCTAATTAAAAGCCTAATGTATATAATAGGTGGTCTTCCCTGGTGGCTCAGAGAGTAAAGAATCTGCCTGCAATGTGGGAGACCTGGATTCGATTTATGGGTCGGGGTGACCCCCTGGAGGGGGGTCTAGTATTCTTGCCTGGAGAATCCCCATGGACAGAGGAGCCTGGGGAGCTACAGTCCATGGGGTCGAAAAGGGTCAGACACGACTGAGCGACTGAACACAGTACATCTATAATAGGTGCTAGTGACTGTAACTCAGCAGAGGCCACAGGACTGGAAAAGGTCAGTGCTCATTCCAATACCAGAGAAAGGCAATGCCAAAGAATGCTCAAACTACCGCACAACTGCACTCATCTCACACGCTAGCAAAGTAATGCTCAAAATTCTCCCAGCCAGGCTTTAGCAATACGTGAACCGTGAACTTCCAGATGTTCAAGCTGGTTTTAGAAAAGGCAGAGGAACCAGAGATCAAATTGCAACATCCACTGGATCATGGAAAAAGCAAGAGAATTCCAGAAAAACATCTATTTCTGCTTTCTTGACTATGCCAAAGCCTTTGACTGTGTGGATCACAATAAACTGTGGAAAATTCTGAAAGAGATGGGAATACCAGACCACCTAACCTGCCTCTTGAGAAATCTGTATGCAGGTCAGGAAGCAACAGTTAGAACTGGACATGGAACAACAGACTGGTTCCAAATAGGAAAAGGATACGTCAAGGCTGTATATTGTCACCCTGCTTATTTAACTTCTATGCAGAGTACATCATGAGAAATTTGGGCTGGAAGAAGCATAAGCTGGAATCAAGATTGCCGGGAGAAATCTCAGTAGCTTCAGATATGCAGATGACACCACACTTATGGCAGAAAGTGAAGAGGAACTAAAAAGCCTCTTGATGAAAGTGAAAGAGGAGAGTGAAAAAGTTGGCTTAAAGCTCAACATTCAGAAAACGAAGATTATGGCATCTGGTCCCATCACTTCATGGGAAAGAGATGGGGAAACAGTGGAAACAGTGTCAGACTTTTTGGAGGGGGGGCTCCAAAATCACTGCAGATGGTGACTACAGCCTTGAAATTAAAAGACGCTTACTCTTTGGAAGGAAAGTTATGACCAACCTAGATAGCATATTCAAAAGCAGAGACATTACCAACAAAGGTCTGTCTAGTCAAGGCTACGGTTTTTCCTGTGGTTGTGTATGGGTGTGAGAGTTGGACTGTGAAGAAAACTAAGCGCCGAAGAATTGATGCTTTTGAACTGTGGTGTTGGAGAAGACTCTTGAGAGTCCCTCGGACTGCAAGGAGATCCAACCAGTCCTTCCTAAAGGAGATTAGTCCTGGGTGTTCATTGGAAGGACTGATGCTGAAGCTGAAGCTCCAGTACTTCGGCCACCTCATGCAAAGAGTTGACTCATTGGAAAAGACCCTGATGCTGGGAGGGATTGGGGGTAGGAGGAGAAGGGGACGACCGAGGATGAGATGGCTAGATAGCATCACCAACTCAATAGACATGAGTTTGTGTAAAGTCTGGGAGTTGGTGATGGACAGGGAGGCCTGTTGTGCTGTGATTCGTGGGGTCGCAGAGTCGGACACGACTGAGCAACTGAACTGAATTGAGTGACTGTAAATTTGAGGAACAGTAACTATAATAGGGGCCATTTCTTTCTTAAGCGCTTATTCTGTGTCAGGGGCCATGCTAAATGGCTGGAAAGCACTCTCTCCTTTAAACCTCACAACCCAACTCACAGTGTAAGTGAAGAAACTGGAATTTGCATGAAAGGAGAGCCTAAGTTTGAATCTAGGTTTGGCCAATTCAAGTGCATGACATCAACACCACTCTGCTGCCTCCCTGGGACTCAGTGAATTACTCAGCACATGAGATGGAGGCAGAGTGGAGTTTGAAGGTTCAGGGGACCTGCTCCAGGTTTCCCTCTTTAGCACTCTACTCTGCTAGCACTTTACTCTGCTTTATTCGAGCAGAGCCCTGGCACGGGAAGCTCAGCCCACCTCCTGACTCAGCCCCTGGCTCCCCACCCCCTCCTCTGCCAGCCCCGCTGGGGGGAGTCCCTCTTTCAGCCTGTCTGACTCTATCTATCCAGGCACTTTGTCCTGCTAATTCCGAGAGTGGAGGGCGTGTGCACTCGTGATGCCGTTCAGCCCTAATTAGAAGTTCCTGACAGCTTGTTTGGGGCCCTGTCAGGCTCTCTGACTGGCCTTGCACCAATAAGTAAAAAGGAAAATTGCTATCTGCCCTACACCTGGATGCCTGGGTGTCATTCTGAGCAGTGTGTGCAGGCAGCAGGCGCTCACTGGCCGCTCCTGTTCTGGGACTTCTGTTCTGTGCTGACTCTGCATCAGCAGCCCAGGCGGGGCCTCTGTCCCTCCAGGGTCCACTCAGGGCTGCAGTGCCTGGACCAGGAGGGACCTATTGATTGAGACTTGATACAGCCTTGAAGGGGAGCGAGGCAGACTGCTGGGACTTTTGTATCCAGATTTTAAGTCCTCCATGTGAGTTCAGGGCCAGAGGGCCACAGAGCACAGGAGGCTTTTTTTTTTTTTTTAATTTTAATTGGAGTATAATTGCTGTATAGTGTTGTTTCTGCCCTACAACATGAATCATCTCTAAGTACACCTATATCCCCTCCCTCTTGAGCTTCTCCAGCCCCCATACAGATCATCACCCTATAGGTCATCACAGAGCACTGAGCTGAGCTCCCTGTGCTATATAGCAGCTTCCCACAAGCTGTGTATTTTACACGAGGAATGTCCATGTGTATATATATATAAGTATATACCACTCTCTGAATTCGTCCCACCCTCTCCTTCCCCTCTGTGTCCGTAAGTTCATTTGTAGTGATGACGATGAACCTAGTCTGTCATACAGACTGAAGTAAGGCAGAAAGAGAAAAACAAGTATTGTATATTGATGCATATATACAGAATCTAGAAAAATAGTACTGATTAACCTATCTGCAGGGCAGGAATGGAGATGCAGATGTAGAGAATGGGTGGCACAGTGGAAGGTGGGGTTGGATGTTAAATTTTTTTTCAGCTATGAGAGAATGATATAGCAGAGGCCTAAACCCCTGGACTTTTCTGCTCATTGACCTGCCTTGAAGAATGCCTTGAGAGTTAAACAGTTATCACACAAGGCTATGAAGCTGGACAACCTGGCTTCAAATCTCTGTGATAAAGTGTGTGTCTTTGGGCAAATCATTTCGCCCCTCTGGACTTAGTTGCATCATCTGTAAAATGGGAATAATAATAGAGTTGGAAGTATTAAATTAAAAACTTCATAATAGTATCTAATTCCTAGTAGGCATTCTTCAGATGTCAGCTAGGAGAACTATTATTTTAACAGTATAATGAAGTAGTTTGAATTCCAGCCATATTGCATATTAAATTTATGATCTTGGGCAAGAAATCTAACTCTGATCCTGAATTTATTTCAAAAAATGAGTATAAAAACAGTACCCATCTCCTAGAGTTGTTAGGAAGATTAAATGAGATTATGTCCCTAAAACACTTAGCACAGCCCTCAAAATAGGAATCAGCAAACTATAGCCTGTGGACCTCATTAGGCCCATCACCTGACACGCAAACCTTTTGTCTGAGCACAGCCATGCTCCTTCCTGTAAGGACTGTTCTGCTGCTTTTGGGCTGCAATGGTAGAATTGAATCTGGTGGAGAAAGCAATGGCACCTCACTCCAGTACTCTTGCCTGGAGAATCCCATGGATGGAGGAGCCTGGTAGGCTGCAGTCCATGGGGTCGCGAAGAGTGGACATGAATGAACGACTTCACTTTCACCTTTCACTTTCATGCATCGGAGCAGGAAATGGCAACCCACTCCAGTGTTCTTGCCTGGAGAATCCCAGGGACGGGAGAGCCTAGCGGGCTGCCATCTATGGGGTCGCACAGAGTCAGACATGACTGAAGCAACTTAGCAGCAGCAGCAGCACAAAACTGAATATATTTCTTATCCTGCCCCTTTATAGAAAAGGTTTACCTATCCCTGGCCTAGAATTTAGTAAGTACTCATCAGTGCTAGCTATTGTTATTAACAGGTAATTGTCATTGTAATCCTCGTGTTTGCATGAGGATCCTCTTACTCTAAGATTTTCTAACCAGAGAAAGTTGTTTCCCCCAAAGGTCTTACATAGTAGAGGGGAATATTTTTTTTTTTTTTGGCTGGGCTGGCTCTCTGTTGCTGAGTGCAGGCTTTCTCTACTTGAAATACACAGGTTTCTCTCTTTGCAGTAGCTTCTCTTGTTGTGGAGCGCAGGCTCTAGCTGTTCGGGCTTCAGTAGTTGTGGCACACAGGTTTAGTTGCCCTGTGGTACATGAACTCTTGCCAGACCAGGTATTGAACCTGTGTCCCCTGCATTGGCAGGCGGATTCTTAACCACTGGACCACCAGGGAAGTCCTAGGGTTTTTTTTTTTTTTTTTTTTTTACGTTTATCTGACTTGCATTTTCAGAAAGGAAAACTGGGTGTGCTATTTAGGGTAGCTATATACCTTCCCCCTGAGTCATGGATTTTCTGTTTTAAGGGATATCAGTAATTTGGGAGTACTTTGAGATTAATCAATTAATCTCATTGATGAATTCTGTTAATGAGGGGTCCCAAGAAAGCACTGAAATTAAAAGACGCTTACTCCTTGGAAGAAAATTTATGACCAACCTAGATAGCATATTGAAAAGCAGAGATATTACTTTGCTGACTAAGGTCCGTCTAGTCAAGGCTATGGTTTTTCCTGTGGTCATGTATGGATGTGAGAGTTGGACTGTGAAGAAGGCTGAGCGCTGAAGAATTGATGCTTTTGAACTGTGGTGTTGGAGAAGACTCTTGAGAGTCCCTTGGACTGCAAGGAGATCCAACCAGTCCATTCTGAAGGAGATCAACCCTGGGATTTCTTTGGAAGGAATGATGCTAAAGCTGAAGCTCCAGTACTTTGGCCACCTCATGCGAAGAGTTGACTCATTGGAAAAGACCCTGATGCTGGGAGGGATTGGGGGCAGGAGGAGAAGGGGACGACCGGGGATGAGATGGCTGGATGGCATCATGGACTCAATGGACGTGAGTCTGAGTGAACTCCAGGAGTTGGTGATGGACAGGGAGGCCTGGCGTGCTGCGATTCATGGGATTGCAAAGAGTCAGACACGACTGAGCGACTGAACTGAACTTAAGAATGCACTGGTCCCAAGAAAGCATGTAGATTTCAGAAGGCCACTGCCTCTGGGCTTAGAACTTGGTTCATGGTTCCCTCTACACAATTTGTTCTTCCAGTGTGGGGGCTTGTGAGGGGTCCTGGGAGCTGCCTCAGGGTCATTCAGGATGGGAGAATCCTGCCCATTCACTGCAGTTCAGCGGACTCAGGGAGGGTCCTGGGGGTGTGGGTGTCTGGGAAGAGGCTGGGGCCAGTGCTGACCTCACACACAGCCAGGCTATTATCACTCAATTTTTACACTGTGTTCCGGTGCCAGCAGAGTGCGGCCGTTAAAATATTAATATCTGGCGTGTGGCAAACATTGAAAAAATTGCTAAGATGGGAGAGCTGCTGAGCCGGCCTTGTTGACACACTGCCTCACCTGGGTGTTGTTTGCTAGGTAAATACCAAGGATTCCTCCCCAAAGTTGGAAACTGCTCTTCTGTCCTGGCCTCTCCCTTCCTCCTCTGACCCGATTGGTGGGGTAGGCTTGTTTCCTGCCCCAGCAGTGCCTCCTGGGGCGGTTCTTTGAGAACAAGCCACATAGGTGTGTTTTTAGTGTCAGTTACCAGGAGACTTTTCGAAGGGCTTGTGTCAGGGTGTTGTCGCTGGCAGCTCCCTGTGGTGGGGTGGGGCAGGGGGGTGCCTGATACCCGCTCTGGACCAGGCACAGTGGGAGGTGGACATGGCCACTGCCAGCTAGGCATTCAGCTCATGAAGGGGTTGACACCATGCCCCAGTGCCCAGCCCACAGCAGAGCCAGGAAGGCAAGACGCCCACAGTGGGGTCTGAGCCTCCTGTGCTCAGAGCCACCATCACTGGCTCATCGGGACAGTCTGTTTAGCTGATCTCCAAGCAGCTCTACCTTCCTCCCACAGGAGGCCACCTCCAGTCAGTCGGAAGCAGCCAACATGAGAGTAATTTTCCTCCTCGGTGGAGGAAAGAGTGACAGCAGGGAAGCTCTGATGAAGTGCCGGAAGGGCTCCAGGGGGACAGAGCCCCTGAGAGGGAGAAAGACAGGGCTTCCTGGGGGAGGTGACCTGTGGAGTGGGGAAGAAGGACAACACAGGTGGAGGGTGCATTTGGCACAGGCTCGGAGGCAGGACTGTGCAGCGTGAGAGCAGAACTGGCAAGCAGTGTCCTTGGCTCTACCACAAGGCAGGGGCCAACCTGCCCAACCATTCCGGTGGTAGAAGCTCAGGGCTATCTCTCATCTCTGGCTTTTCCCAGCAGGGTCTCTTTCATGGATCAAAACTTCAGGAGATCCTTTTTTCCTGCTTGGAGTTGAGTCTCCATCCAAACTAAACAGAAAAAGCAAATGACAAAAACTCAGACTCTGGCATGTCTAGGATGGAGACGTCTGGCCTCGCCAATCATCTACCCAAGGGTTGGCAGACATTTTCTCTAAAAGATCAGAGAGTAAATATTTCAGGCTTTGCAGGCCATAAGGTCTCTATCACAACTCTTCATCTCTGCTGTGTGGAGCAAAAACAGTTGAAGATAATTTGTGAACCAACAAGCATGGCCAGGTGCCCCCCAAAAAACTTCATTTATGGATACCAAAATTTAATAATGTAATATTTAGAATTTTTTATGTATTTATTTTTCTGGCTGTGCTGGGTCTTCATTGCTGCGTGTGGGTTTTCTCTAGTTGTGGTGGGTGGGGGCTCTCTCTAGCTGTGGAGCCCAGCCTTCTTGTTGTGGCGACTTCTCTTGTTGCAGAGCACGGCCTCTAGGGCAAGTGGGCTTCAGTAGAGGTGCACAGGCTTAGTTGCCCCATGGCATATGGGATCTCCCCAGACCAGGGATTGAATCTGTGTCTCCTACATTGGCAGGCAGACTCTTAACCACTGGACCGCAACGGAAGTCCAATAATGTAATATGTGTGTGTGATGGAATATTATTCTTCTTTTGACTTTTTTTTCCAACCATTTGAGCCACATAAAAACCATTTTAGCTCCCAGGTTGCAGCTGAGAGTGGGCAGAACTTGGCCTCCTGATGTGCTTGGACCATCTTGTCCGAAACTTGGTTGGCACTCTGCCTTCTGGCTCCTCTGGGCTGCGCCCCTCCCCAACTCTTGTTCAGTGTGCTCACCTGTTCCCACAGGAGGGCTGTTTTTGCAGAGCTCCTGCCCTAATGTGGGGTAGGGAGGCTAGAGTTGAGTTGGCCGGGTTAGGCGTTTAAAAAGCAAAGCCAGAGCCCTTGTAGAGGGACAGCTCTCCAAGCTAGCAATGTCCTTTCCTAAGACCTCACTGGTCACAGTGGGGTCAAAGATGAGGAGATGAAGGCCCAGAGAGGGGAAATGATTTGCTCAAGGTTGCTCAGCTGGCTCACAGCACAGCTATGACAGGACCCCTCCCCTCCAAGACTGTATTTTTTCTGCTTGACATGAGATAAGAGAGTCTCCAGATTAAGCATCCTCTTGTCCCCCAACTCTAGACTGTCAGGAAGTGGCCCTGGCCTTTGCTACCATGATCGCTCATGCCCGCTTGCTTCATCTTTCTGAGAAAAGAAGGCCAGAACCAACGAGCCCCAGTGTCGGTGGTAAAGGGAGAAGTAAACCATGATAAATTGCTACTAATGCTGCTGGGTGACTGAGATAAAGGCTTGATTGTTTGGGCAGCATAAATCAACACCCCGAGCTGGATGGGAAATAAAGCAATAATTTAAATCTATTTTCAGGGTCTTGTGGCTGAGCGACTGACCAGGAATTGATATCCGAGGATGGAATAATAGATAGAGGAGGGTTATAGATGGTTAAACCACACCAAGTGGATATGTCCGTACTCCCCCAGCTTGTCGCAGGCTCTGTGGGTGGGCTCCAGGCAGAACCATAACTCCTGTCCCTGCTCTGTAAAGACATCCCTCTGTAATCAGCCCACCTGCCTTCTTCCCCTGCCAGCCCACCCACAGAAAGCCTCTGCTCCTCCTCCAGGCATCCCTTCCTCATTACTCTTCATGCCGGGACTCTTGGTGAGGCCCCGTGCTGGGCACAGATTCAAAGATGCCCAAGACGAAATTAACGTTACAAGATCGTAAGTTCCCTGAGGTCAAGGGCCATGGCTGTCTAGTCCACCACCGTATCTGCCCTGCCTGGGACTGTGCCTGGCATGTAGTAAATGCTTGATATATTTCTTGGTGAATAAGAGACTGGTCAAGCTGTGCCCCCAAATTCACAATGAAGTACATTAACTGCTCTACAGAGAATGCACTGTGGCAGGGGAGCTGAGAAGTGGTGGGGATACTGTTATTTCTGGGAAATCTTGGGAGGAGTGGGAAAGCGGAAAGTGGTGAAGCCTGGGTTGAGTCTTGAGATAGGAGTGGAGGTGGTCAGGGGACCAGGGATGGGAGCAGGGCCCTCCAGGTGGAGGGAACAGCCTGTGCAAAGGCCTGGAGAAGCTATCATTGCTGATTCTGAAACCAAACAGCTTTGGGATCTTGAAGAAAGGTGATGCTAAGCTAGTGGGTTATGGTTTCCAATTCCAATTCATATTTCCCTACACAACTTTCTTTTCACCAACCACTCGTCATGTGGTTTTCTTAGTTGGCGATAATCCAAGTGGGTGGCAGGATAGACACAGTTGCAAGGCGTGGTGTAATAGAAGGACACTTGGGCTGGTCAGGTCCCTAGGGTTCTAGTCCAGAGGCCCTATTATGTAGCTCTTTGGCCTTGGGCATGTCCCTTTGAACCTCTCTGGTTCTTTCCCTCCTGGGAAAATGGTAAGATCTGAAGGGTTCTATTAGATCGCCTTCCAGGTTCTTGCTGATGCTTTAAATCATTTCTGGACAGGCACCACCTGCCGAGGCTAAAATGCTCTTTCAACCCCTGACTAAAGGTTAGGCACTTGGTAGATTTTAATAAATATCCAATGATGGCTTACTTAGGGCAGATTTCCCTGCCTTTCCAAAAAGGTAGAAAGATGAAGTTCCTCAAGATATACTGAAGCTATAGATGGTCTCTAGTCTTTATCCAAAGTGCAGTGATAATGAGACCAAAATAAATACAGATAACATTGCACCAGGCACCAGTCAAAGACGCTTAGATGCATTAGGTCAGTTAATGCCAATAAGAACCCTAGGGGATAGGTGCTATCATTATTATCCCCACTTCACAGCCCCAGGCAGATGGGCTAGCTTGTCCAACACCATGTAGTTAGTAAGTGGTGAAGCCAGGTTTGGACCAGGCAGTAAGACCTGAGAGGCTGATCTGCCAACCTGCCCTGCGACTGAGGGAGTTATTTTTTAGCCACTGTCATGTCCAACTCTTTGCGACCCCATGAACTGCAGCACACAAGGCTTCCCTGTCCTTTACCATCTCCCAGAGTTTGCTCAAACTCATGTCCATTGAGTCAGTGATGCTATCCAACCATCTCATCCTCTGTTGCCCCCTTCTCCTGCCCTCAGTCTTTCCCAGCATCAGGGTCTTTTCCAGTGAATAGGCTCTTTACATCAGGTGACCAAATTATTTTGCGCTTCAGCTTCATCATCAGTCCTTCCAGGGAGTATTGAGGGTTGATTTCCTTTAAGGTTGACTGTTTTGATCTCCTTGCTGTCCAAGGGACTGCCAGAGAGACAGATGCAGAGATGAGTGGCCTGGGATGTGGGTCTAGGTACCGTAGTCAGCAGCAGAGTCTGAGACACTGGGAGATTCCACCTCTACCACGTCCGTACGGGCACAGGCCGCTGATTCTGCAAACAGTGGAGATGGATGGGCTCTATGAGATCTGTCAAGGCCAACAAGGGGACACATCTGAGCCGGTGCCGGAGGTCATAAATTTTTATGTTCATTATGTTTGTTTTGTTTGGTGTAATTAATGGATCTATTAAGCTTAATCAAGGTCTGACTTCTTTTATAACCATTATAAATCACCCCAAATAGCTCTGGGAGGGGAGGTTGGTGTCATTTTGCAGGCCTCCCTGGGCAGGAGTGGTCATTCTCTGGAGTGAGGTCTCAGAAATGGGGTACTGGGCAGGGGAAGGGAGGAGTCTGGCATGGGTCTCCCAGAGACTGATTAGGGATAGGGTCAGGCTATCAGCAGGGCATTGGGAGCAGAAGGGAAAGGAACCACGGGGAGACTAAGGCAGGGGGATTTGTGTGAGCCCTGCTCTAGGGAGGCTTCATCAGTCATGTTTCTGAGTCTTGGGTCAGGTGTTTGCTGCAGAAAGGCATGTAAGCAACAGAATCTCTCACATTTAACCTCTTCATCCTACAAATGACTCCCTGAGTGATGCACACACTCCACACAGCCCAAATTGGGAGCTGGGTGCAGGGAGGGGTGAGGCAGGGAGAAGACAGGAGGAACCCGAGGAGGCCCTGGAGGTGCTAAGCCACCAGCCCAGAGCATGAAGCCATGATCACGGTGTCTCTCTTTCCATCTCTTCTCTGGTTTGGTGAGCAGAGTGACTGAGCGTGATTGAGCAGGGTGGCGGAAGCTCATTCTTGCCTATTAGGATGAATGGATCCCTGGGATACCAGCAAGGATGCTATGGGTCTGCATGTGCTTTAGTAATAATAGTAAAGAAACTAACAAAATACCAATCTCCATCATTAAAATGCAGAAGCAGATAAAGAGCAGCTCCTGTGTAATTACCAAAAATTCTTATTTCCATAAGAAACCAGCACTTCATAAATGTTCCAACCTGAGCCTTTCTCTCCAGGGAAACTGGATTTCTATGAATATAGAAATTTAGTAATTGCCCCTGAAACTGCTTTTCTCTGTTAATGAATAGCAGGAGCTTGCTTTTGCTTACAGCCC
>SJXQ01002206.1:18481-76478 GCA_006408695.1 Aepyceros melampus
TTTTTGAGATTGCATCCAAGTACTGCATTTCGGACTTTTGTTGACCATGATGGCTACTCCATTTCTTCTGAGGGATTCCTGCCCGCAGTAGTAGATATAATAGTCATCTGAGTTAAATTCACCGATTCCAGTCCATTTTAGTTTGCTGATTCCTAGAATGTCGACGTTCACCCTTGCCATCTCTTGTTTGACCACTTCCAATTTGCCTTGATTCATGGACCTGACATTCCAGGTTCCTATGCAATACTGCTCTTTACAGCATCGGATCTTGCTTCTATCACCAGTCACATCCATAACTGGGTATTGTTTTTGCTTTGGCTCTATCCCTTCATTCTGTCTGGAGACAGTGCATATCCCTTCTGAAAATGAAAATGTCAGGAATGCCTTAGGTGCAAAGGAACATATCAATTCCTTAAAAACAAAATATTAACCTCGAACATTTTTTGAAGGTTTACTGTGTGCCAGGCACTGTATATTTACTATTGCATGTGAGTCACATGAAACAGTCACCGTAGCAGTCCTTTGAATCAAGTATTACTATTATCCCCACTTTACAGAAAGGGATATTGAAGCTGAGAGAAGCTTAAGAAACCTGCCCAAAGTCAAACAGAATTTAATTGGTTTGAGAAGAGCAGGAGAATCTTACCCAACTACAGGTTTGATATCAAGCCCGCTTTACAGCAGGGCTCCCCAAAGAGATTTGGTGTCTTTGCAAGTAGTGAGTTTCTTGTCCCTACAGGTGGTCCAGCGAAGAGAGACACTCCCCTTATGGGGATAAGGATGACATGACACAGCTGTGGCTTTATGTGTTGGGATTAAATTGGACAGGTTTGGAGTCCCTTCCAACTGTGAGTCTCATTGATTCTGCACAGTTAGTGTGGAATACTGGGTGTCACACTATCCTATTCATGGGAGCTAGAACCGGAGGGCATAGAGCGGGGGCAGGATATATTGGAGACATAGTTTGTCCTGTGCAGCTCACAGTTCTCAAGTTCACCATCACCCTAATCCATTCTGTCTCTTCACCTCTTGGTAAGTCTACTCAAGGTAAGTCTATTCAAGTCTCTGCTTGAATCTCTCAGGGATGGAGAGGATACTCAAGCCCACTCCTCAAGACTTGAAAGATAGCCTCATGATACTGCTTTAGAAGCATCTACTCTACCTGCCTTTAGACAGTGCAGACGTCTGCTTCTGCCTGCATTTTGACGAGCCTGGAAGTGGTCTGGGTGTGCTGGCTTGGGAAGACAACTGGAAGACTAGCTTGGGAGATAGTTCCTTTGGGAGGAGGATGGAGGAACAGAGAGGAGAGATAGTCAAGAGAACCTCCAAGGTCATTCACTTTTTCCTCTTTCCTCTAGAATCCAGGAATCTGGTTCTACCATTTTCCTAGCTTTCAAAAGGTGGTGTTTAATCTCTTGAGATTTCAGCTGACTCTGGGCAGGGAAGTGACTGCCCCTAAATAGTGTTCTCCATCACAAGCTTCCACTTGCCTATTATCACACACCTGCTGGGCTGAGGGTCGATCATGTTGTGGAACTGGAACCTTGACTCCCGCAAAGTACAGGCTTCATAGATAACTTCAAAACCCCCTAGTCACCCCTGGAAGCCCATCCAAAGCCAAGCAATACTCCATGCTGGAGCAAGAAGAGAACTAGATTCTGTTTGCACCCATGACGTGTGCATCCATGCATACATGAGTCCAGGTCTATTTGCAATGATATATTTCCACATGGGAGTTGCTCAGAGAGGCATGTGGCTTCAGACCTGGAACACTGGCCTCATGATGTTGCTTCAGAAGGCCTTTGATTTCCCCTTTTATTGAAAAGGAGAGAACAAAAGTTAAGAACCAGGACTGTCAGCCTATGGTTTATGAACTCCTTGAGATACTGTGGGATTTGATTCTAATCAGTAATTCTGTGAAGACTCCAAGAATCCACACTTTAAAGTAACAGACCTAAGTGGTATTTATCGTTGAGGGAGTTTGGGAAAGCTGAATTAAGGGATTCCTAGCTTCCCGAGTGGCATAGCAGTACAGAATCCTCCTGCTAATGCAGGAGATGCAGGAAATGCAGATCCCTGGGCCAGGAAGATCCCCTGGAGAAGAGAATGGCAACCCACTCTTGCCTAGGAAATCCTATGCACAGAGGAGCCTGGCAGGCCACAGTCCATGGGGTTATAAGGAGTTGGATCCAACTGAGCATGCATGCAAAGTACTAGTGGTCAAAGTGGGGCCAGACACAAGGCCTCCTGCCTCGTCACACTACTCGTGTGTATGTAGATGAGAGAGTTTGCTCAGACACACAAGCGTTTTCACAAATGCATCTGCCTCCGTGGACAGCTGCCACCCTCCTGGCCCGCAGTTCACCAGGAAAAGTCAGTCTGGCCCAGAACGTGTGTGATAAAGGGATTTGCCACGCAGAGGGTCTTTCTGCTTACACCCCTGTTCTAGCCTTTAATCCTGCTGGATTATCTAAACTAAACACTGAGCTCTTATTGCTTTCCTCTCTGGGAATAGGCCCGCACTGAGTTGCAGGAGAGTTAGGAGCGATCTGAACTCTGATCTCTATCTGCCTATAAGCTTCAATTTCTCCCTGTGTGAGACAGAGGCTGATTTGAAACCAACAAATAAAATTAAAACCCAGGCAAACCTCCCACTAGCAGAGGCTGCTCCTGTCAGTTGGAAGATAAAAGGTGAGCTGCTGGAGAAGGGTGATTTTGGTGTCCATAGCCGGCAGGGAGAAGTCTGGATCCTTATGAGGAAAGGGGAACTCAGTGGTTGATGGAGAATCCTTCATTCCTAGTGGCCTTTCCAAATAATGCTCACTGGACCAAGACACCCTCGTGTTTCCAGCTCTATCAGGACCAGTGAGATGGAGGAAGGGGCATACCTTCTGAGGTCACTCTGCCTACCCAAGTTCACTAGCAGAGGGTGAGGGTAAGTTGCACTCATAAGCACAACTCTTCCATGCCAGGCAGAGTACTAAGCACATCACCCTGCATGGGACATATTCCATCCCCATTGTACAGATGAGAAAATTGAGGTTCAGAGAGAGATTAAGCACTGAACTAAGATCATGCTTACCTTCCTTGCCTGCTTCCCACCTCCCCCACTACTGAACATGGGAATTTAGAATTCCAAACTTTACTACTAACGAGACAAAACATTCTGAGACTCCGGGAGGAGGTGGGTGGAAGTAATAAGACATTCACCTGTGTGGGATTATTTAGTTATCGTTCTGCTTAAAGACAGGTGGATGGATAAGTCATGTGGTTGGGGTGATCTGGATCCTTACCTGGCTCTTTGAGTTTCCCATTTTTCCACTCCTAACTGGAGATAATTCCAGGCTGCTCCCAGGATTACTTAGAGCCATGAAGAAGTCCTTTGTTTATCACAGAGGGTATCGCTGTACAGAACATATGTTAATCATGATAGAGGGTGGCAGTGAAAAGAGGAATTTTTAGCAGAGAAAAAATTTAGCATTCCAAAATTTAGAGGAATTTTAGCATGTCTCTGGAGGGTAGAAGTGTCTGCAGCTGCTAAGTGTCTTCAGTCGTGTTCGACTCTGTGCAACCCCATAGACAGCAGCACACCAGGCTCCTCTGTCCCTGGGATTCTCCAGGTAAGAATACTGGAACGGGTGAGCCATGAAGAAGTCCTTTGTTTATCACAGAGGGTATCGCTGTACAGAACATATGTTAATCATGATAGAGGGTGGCAGTGAAAAGAGGAATTTTTAGCAGAGAAAAAATTTAGCATTCCAAAATTTAGAGGAATTTTAGCATGTCTCTGGAGGGTAGAAGTGTCTGCAGCTGCTAAGTGTCTTCAGTCGTGTTCGACTCTGTGCAACCCCATAGACAGCAGCACACCAGGCTCCTCTGTCCCTGGGATTCTCCAGGTAAGAATACTGGAACGGGTTACCATTTCCTTCTCCAATGCATGAAAGTGAAAAGTGAAAGTGAAGTCACTCAGTCATGCCTGACTCTTAGCAACCCGATGAACTGCAGCCTACCAGGCTCCTCCGTCCATGGGATTTTCCAGGCAAGAGTACTGGAGTGGGGTGCCATTGCCTTCTCCAGTAGAAGTGTCTAGTTTCTATCAAAACTTAAGTATTTGAAATAATCTTAAAAGGAAAACAACATCACTACTTAAAGTGAATTGCCTTTGGATTAGGAGTGCCCAAGACAAATTTAGACTCTCAGATTGGATTTACCTGCACCCCGCCCCCTCCCAAGCACAAACCTAATCCCTGGTGGCTCAAGAAAGAGTTGGTAAAGAACATGCCTGCCAATGCAGGAAACCTGAGTTCCATCCCTGGGTCGGGAAGATCCCTGGAGAAGGAAATGGTAACCCACTCCAGTATCCTTGCCTGGAGAATTCCAAGGACAGAGGAGCCTGGCAGGCCACAGTCCGTGGGGTCACAAAGAGTTGAACACGACATAGGCACCAAAAAAAAAACAAAAAAAAACAGCACAAACCTGGCTTCTGTTGCCATCTTCTCTGAGAATGCAAACTCATTTTAATAACAGCTGAAGCAAAATAAAATGAGAAAGATGATTCTGCTGTGGGGGGAACTCATAGACTGCCAGTCAAAGGCAAACGCACACTATTTTTAGGTTATGCATTGTAGGGGGTTATCTGCATTCTCCACCTCTCCCCCGCCCCCAGACTTCCCTCCCATGGTGTGGGTACGGAGGTTGGCACGCCGCACACACATCCGGGGCGCACAGACAGACCTTGACAGTGCTTACTTAGCTCACTGCCTTCACCACCCACCTAATGCACACGGGGAAACGGAAGCGCTTTTCCAACGTTCCCCTGAATGAAGAGCTCTCTGTTAGTCACCAGCAGCCTGGCTTGGCCGCCAGTACCATCCCCACAATGAGGTACCAAAATAAATGGCTTTTGAGGCATCACAGAGGAATATGCTGAGACTCGCGTACAATTCAAACAGTTATTAATACTCGCGTTGTTCCTGGGGTGTGGGTGTGCGTGACATCTACCTTTTCCCTTTGGCTGGAGCGAAACAAGAGAACATATGTTCTCATCGCCGGGACTCCCAGCTCAGGCACCGGCAGGAAGAAAAAGTATAAGAAAGCCAGCCCCTCCTCCAGCCCAGACCCCTCCCCTTGGGGTCTCTGCAAAGCTGCCTGGCCTGGCCTGTGACGTCTGGGCTGGGGATGTTTGAGTTTTAACCATAAGACTTTTCCGGACATCGATTTTGCCATCAGTCTAAACACATTTTTTTAAAGTGTCTGTATAGTGTGGGAGGGAGTGAAGGTAGGGATGGGGGCTGAAGAGGATGAAAGGAGCAGAGAGACTGGCAGATACTCTGACCCACCTTGTTGGGTTGTAGGAAGAAAAAGGAAGAGATGTGAGGGTGCTTTGAGGTTTTCAGGGAGTAAGTCTGAGGAATGATAATTAAGTCTTTATCTTTTTTTTTTTTAAAGTTAATTTCATTATCATCGTCTCCTCTGGTTTGCTTCAGGTCAGCCTATTTAGAAATCCTTCCTTTCTTCCTCCCCACCTTCCTTCCTCCGTCGTTTCCTTTTTCTATCCTTTATTTTTTCTCCCTCTTCCTCTCATTTTCTCTTTCTTTGTAGGAGTGAAGAGCAAGAAGCTTGAGGTCTGCTGTGTGATCCTAGACAAGTTATTAACCTCCTATAGCTCAGTTTCCTCATCTATAAATGGGCGTAATAATTCTTGTAAGAATTAACCCAGGTAATACAAGTGAAGAATTTAGCACAGGGGACCCCTGACATGCTGCAGTCATGGGGTTGCCAGGGTCCGAAATGACTGAGCAACTGAACTGAGCTGGCACCTAACGTGTGCTCTATAACGCACGGAAGGGATGGGGTGGGGGTAGTGGTAACAGTTGTTATTATCCTCGTCATCGTCATCATTTCTCTTTACCCCCATCATTTATTGGGCTGCCTCTAGGTATAGATTCCAGGCCAGGCCTGTAGACCATCCAGTAAAGTCACTATCTTCAGGGCACCCCCCATCTCCTAGGGTAACAGGTTAGCTTCCACTTCCCCTCAGCTGCCTTTAGAGAGAGAAGATTCTGGGTGGAGTAAGGCTGGCGACCAAAAAAGAGGAAACCTTGATTTCCAGGGATTGGAAAAGGTCAGGAGTAGAACAGAGATTTATATTTTGTGTTTTGGTGGTAGGCTCGCTAATGGACCTAAAATGTAGTTGTCACTTGGGAATCGAGGTTTCCTGGGACCAGAAAACTAGCAACCACAGAAGCAGAGTTGCTTTCAGTGTCAATATTTGCCACCAGGGGTAAGTAAACAAAGTCTCTCAGGTTGGAATCCAGCGTCTGGGAAGGAGAGATGGCTGCAGGCAGGGATCACAGCGTCGAACAAGCAGTTCTCTGAATTGCAGACGAAAGGATCCAATGGGATGGAGAACAAGAAATATCTTTGCAGTTCCCCCTTAGAGCATTAGGTGGGTGGTGAAGGCAGCCAGGCTCATCTCAAGATGAAATAGCCCTGGGGTGATAGAGAGTTGGAGGCCTGAGCTCCAAGCTATATTCCTTCAAAATCGCTGGTTTGCGTAAGAGGGTTGCTGAACAGCCCTGAATTCTCTGCAGGCTCCCGCCTCCTTTCCCCACCCTTTGCGCTCACCACTGGCTGCTGCACTTTCTCTGAGCTCCCTTACCTGTGTCTTTGTGGGATGAGCCACAGATGCAGTCACATTTTCCAGGAAAATGCAAGTTGGCTCTGCTAATTTAAGGAAACCTCCGAATTCATATTCACCAGGTAGATAAATTAGGAGATGGTAATGTGCTTCCAGAAAAATCTATTTTACATTGATGCTTAACTACAAGCATCCTTTAACTATCAGTATCTACTAGATGGTTCTGGGCTTGGGTTATCCCTGACAGAGGTTTTGGGGGAAGATACATAGAGTTAGAACCACTGTTGGTATCTCAAATATTGGAAGTGAAAATAAAGCACTTTTGATATTAATAATGAAGCTCAATGGAAAACACTGTTTGAGTCACAAAAATTTTATAATTACATAGTTTTTATAAAGTTGTATTAAATATTTGTCCATCCATTCATGCAATAAACATAAATACCTACCTATGTGCCAGGAAATATGATGTGAATAAGATTAATCCTTGTTTTTGAGAAAGCTTCAAGGAATAATAAATCAGTCTGGATGGTGTGGAATGGGAATTGCTGTGAGGAGGATAAGTAAACACAGTGGGCTGATGAGGATCTGAATCAAACTGGAGGAGAAGCAGTCAGGGAAGGCTTCCTGGAGGAGGTGAAGCTTCAGCTATAGAGAGTCGGTGCTTGCTAGCTGAAGAAGAGGGGAAAGGGCAATTCTGGCAGAGGGAAGATCCCACAGGAAGATAGCATGGTCTAAGAGGAGACCTCAGTGGCCAGTACATAGAGGACAATTAGGTTAAGAAGGAGGGCAGAGGGGCCAGCCAAGGTCAGGAGAGATGTTCCATGACTGGCCAAAGACTGAATCTTTCATAAAAGCAATGAGGGCTGTTGAATTGTTTCCAGTGAGGGCACTAAGATGATCCTATTGTTATTCTAGAAAGATTATTCTGGTAGCAGCAAGGAGGGTCGACTGGAGAGCCAGACAGAAAACAGGCAAGCTGGCAAAGAAGTGGCAAGGGCCTGCCCACAGTGGAGAAGCAGGATCTGGGACAGAGAAGGTAGCCGAGACCTTGGCACTGTGTCACTGGAGGGTGTGGACACGAGGGAGGGGAAGACCGGTACAGGAACCATGGAGCAGTAATCACAGCTGCTAGGCATGGTATGTTTACCCTGGCCGGTGCCACGCTGTTTCCTTCCAGATGGTTAGCGTGGGGTGAATGCCCTGGGAGTTAGGAGGCATGTCCTGTGACATTCCTAGGACGTTCAGGCCTCAGAGTAGGGGGTGAAGACCTGAGCCCGGAGCTGAAGCAACAGAGTGATGATAGAGCTGGATGGCAGAGCTCTGTGTCCAAATGGCAGGAGTGGGTGCCTAAGGTGGCATTTTTGTTTAAAGATGCAGGAACAAGAACTTGGAAGCAAAAAGGCTGGAGAAGCAGGCTGCCCATCCCCCACCCCCTCTGGCTTTGCTGACTGGTCCCTTTTTCGACAGTCCCGATGCCGGGAGGGGGGGGTCCTTCCCCAGAGAGCAGCCATCTCTTCCTCCTCCTCGCCTCCCACCTGCCACCGGAGGCACCTCATCTTGAGTTCAGTGGCAAATATTGAACTACTTTTCAGAAGTGTTAATTGGGATTTTTAATTGACCATAAGCAGGTTATCAAAGCCTGTTTGTCTCTGGCAGTTGTTTATTCTCCAGGGGATGATCCCACCCAGAGTGGTGTTACCGCTCGACAAGCACATGTTCCCTACCCCCCAGTCGCTTCTCTTGTCTTCTTTTGTCTCACTTAAAAGTAAAGCTAAAGCCACTCCTGCTGCATCTCAGAAGGTAGGACCTGATGTGGTTTAAGTACTGGCAGTGAATGCTGAATGGCTGTGTCGCTAATGGCAATCTGGGGCTGCACCGTTTGGTGAGAATGTTGTAGAAAGGGCTGCTCTGCTTCTGGCCGGCTGGAGGCGGGAGCCCCAGCACCCAACATGGCACTGCTCAGATGTGACCAAGTCTGGCAAGAATTCACCTCGATCACGTGGTCAACCCTATTGGGGAGTGTGTGCTCCTTGCTTCTCCTCACTTGACCACTGCCCTTCAGATACGTCCGAGGATATTGCAGATCAGCCAATTGCTAGTTGGCCTCACACACCCTGTTTTGGACCTCATTCTGGCCTTGTCCTCTGAGCTGCTGCTTCTGTGGGTGTGGGTTGGAATTGGCTAGGATGTCACAAGGGGGAAGGGGAATGAAGGCTATGCATTACTGTCTGGGGGGCTCTGGACCAAAGTGTTTTTCTGGGGATGAAGGAGGAACAGGAAATAGGGTGGTCTAATCTGATAGAACGTGCCTCGAGGCTGTGGTCCACTTCTTCAACTTCTCTGGATCTCAGTTTAGCATCTTCAAGACAGTCTTTGCCCAGTGTAGAAAATGAAATGAGAGATTTCATTTGGGGAAGATCTGAGGAAATTTGAGCACTATTATGATGAATAAACTCATTCATTCTTTAAATATCTATTGAGCAGAAGCTAGGCGCTGTCCAAGGCCCTGTAGATTTAGAGTTGAATACAGTCAGGTTTCTGAATTACCCTCCGCCCAACTCCTGAGTTTCCAGCAGGAGAAGGACAGCACCCAAGTGGGAGGTCTCCTGATTATATGCCGTCCTGCTCACTGAAGAATGAGCACAATGGTCTGTGCACGCCTTCGTACCTTCTGTTGCTAGCTCTCCACTGTCTGTAAACTAAGGCCACCTTTGTTTTGACTACCATTCAGCCTCTAGAAGTGATGGTGAGATCAAGCCCAGAAGGGAAGTGGGTTTACAGTAAGTCCTCTATGTATGAATCTTCAAGTCGGGAACTTGCAAAGATGCAGATGTGCGTTAGCATGTCCAGCTCCGTAAGTTAGCCCACGTGTCTGGTGTGCATTGTCGCAAGTGTGCATCCCCTGCAAGTGGTTGTGCTTATGTGTCCTTTGTACAGTGCTGTGTAGAGTACAATAGTACAGGGTCTTTATTTCAAGCCCAGAAGCAAGTGTGAAAGTGGTGGTGATGTGGCTGGTACTATTGTACTTTTCAAGGTACTGTACCATAAGAATAAAAATCTTTTCTTCATTTCTTGTGTTTGTTTTTTTTATGTGTTATTTGCATGGAAAGTATTATAAACATATTACAGTACAGTACGATATAGCCGATTGTGTTCGTTGGGTACCTAAGCTAACTCTGTTGGACTTATGAACAAATTCGACTTACACCTGTCCTCAGAACAGAACTCATTTGTATGTAGGGGATTTACTGTTTTGGAAAACCAGGTGGGACGTGTGCGTGTGGAGGAAGAGTGGGGAGGAGTGTTTGGTGGCTTCTGCGACCATTTGCATCCTCCAAGAAGCAGATATCAGATTGAATTAGATGTACAGCCAATGTACCAGGAGAAAGCACTGTGAAATACCAAGAGGAGTGGGAGCAGAGGTCCGTGGGAAGAGCCTTTAGTCCAGAAGCAGGTGAGAAGCCAGTGAGAGGAGAGAGGGACAGTGAGGGACATCGAGGGGAATGGGCAGAAGGGCCCTAGAGGGCACAGCAGCTTGAGAAACCTGCAGCCAGGGAGGGGGGCTGTTTCTCCTTCATGCTCGAGCAAAGCTCCCCTCTTCCAGCCAAGGTCCCTTCTTGCAGCCAGGAGTCCTGTGTTTGGGTGGGGATGGCCCATCTCTAGAAACTGGACTGAGATCCTTTTCTGGTTAACAGTAGCCTGGAGAGAGCCGGTGTTGGCGTGAAAGCAGGGCTGGGTGTGAAGGCGCAGCAGCTGGAGGCTTCTTAGCACTTTTCTTGCAAAGGGAGGTCCAAGCAGCATCCTCTAGGGCTGTAACATCCTGGTTTCCCACACCCTCTCCCTTCTGGCTTCTGACTCCTCCCCTTTTACTGCAACTCCCTAACCTGTGCTCTGGGATAAAGACAAAACTCCTATAGAGAGGTGGGAGGGACATTCAAGAGGGAGGGGACATATGTATACTTATGGCTGATTCACATTCATGTATGGCAGAAACCAACACAACATTGTAAAGCAATTTTCCTCCAATTAAAAAAAAATTCTCATACACTCACCTGGACCAAAGGTCTTAACCCTTAAGCACATCCTTACTTTCCTCTTCCCATTTGAGACAGAGCCTGTGTTCCTGCCTGCTCCCTACATAATAATCCCCCAACACTCTGCACACCAAGGCAGGGGCTGCCACCCCGCCACCTTGGCTGACCCCTACCCTGTTTGCTCAGACACTTTTTGTCTAGTCCCTCTCCTTTATTCACCACTCCTTTCCACCAGGACCTGCCTTCAACCTGTCAGGAGCTGTCTGTCTGGTGGCCTCCTCCAATTAAAAAAAAATTCTCATACACTCACCTGGACCAAAGGTCTTAACCCTTAAGCACATCCTTACTTTCCTCTTCCCATTTGAGACAGAGCCTGTGTTCCTGCCTGCTCCCTACATAATAATCCCCCAACACTCTGCACACCAAGGCAGGGGCTGCCACCCCGCCACCTTGGCTGACCCCTACCCTGTTTGCTCAGACACTTTTTGTCTAGTCCCTCTCCTTTATTCACCACTCCTTTCCACCAGGACCTGCCTTCAACCTGTCAGGAGCTGTCTGTCTGGTGGCCCTCTCCTTGATGGATGACCAGGTAGCTACACAGGTTAAAGAATCTAAGCTAGAGTGTTAATGAGTCATAGTGACTTGATAAATTACTTCTTCTGGGTAACATTCACACATTGACGGACCTTTTCAGTGCTTTAGTCCAAAGGAGTGCAGTGTTGTACATAAATGTTCTGTGCTGGCATACCTAGTCAGATGGGGTGGGAGAGGAATTCCTTTTTGCTCCCTTAGAGCACTGCCAATGAACTATCCTGGGAACCCAGCCATCTCATCCTAGAGATACAGAGGGCAGAGGGTCAGGATTTTTTTTTTATGTTATGGTTTAAAGTTGACCAAAGGTCTTAACCCTTAAGCACATCCTTACTTTCCTCTTCCCATTTGAGACAGAGCCTGTGTTCCTGCCTGCTCCCTACATAATAATCCCCCAACACTCTGCACACCAAGGCAGGGGCTGCCACCCCGCCACCTTGGCTGACCCCTACCCTGTTTGCTCAGACACTTTTTGTCTAGTCCCTCTCCTTTATTCACTACTCCTTTCCACCAGGACCTGCCTTCAGCCTGTCAGGAGCTGTCTGTCTGGTGGCCCTCTCCTTGATGGATGACCAGGCAGCTACACAGGTTAAAGAATCTAAGCTAGAGTGTTAATGAGTCATAGTGACTTGATAAATTACCTCTTCTGGGTAACATTCACACATTGACGGACCTTTTCAGTGCTTTAGTCCAAAGGAGTGCGGTGTTGTACATAAATGTTCTGTGCTGGCATACCTAGTCAGATGGGGTGGGGCAGAGGAATTCCTTTTTGCTCCCTTAGAGCACTGCCAATGAACTGTCCTGGGAACCCAGCCATCTCATCCTAGAGATACAGAGGGCAGAGGGTCAGGATTTTTTTTTTTTTATGTTATGGTTTAAAGCTAATCACCCTGGATCCACCAGGGCTGGACCCCAGCATCTAATTGGTTAGGTGTTGGGTTCTGATTGGTTCCCATTTCCCGGGCTTAATTGCTTAATTCAAATTTCCTGGGCAGGTCATAAGTCCTGTAGGTAAAGTCAGGAGATCCTAATCTGGGATCTGATTAGCTCACAGGTGGTAGGGTGAGGTCAGGGATTTCCAAAGACTCTTTTCCTCAGAAATGGAGTCTTTTTTTAACAAAATAGAGTGCCTTAGGTCTTTCAGTTTTCCCCTTAAAAATATAGAAAGTGGTCTTTGAAAATATTTATTTATTTATTTATTTGCCTGCTTCAGGTCTTAGTTGCAGCGCACAGGCTCTCCAGTCGTGGCATGCAGGCTTACTTGCCCTGCAGCACATGGGTTCCCCAACCAGGGGCCAAACAGGTGACCCCTGCAATGGAAGGCAGATTTTTAGCCACTGGACCACCAGGGATGTCCTAAAACAAGGGAGTTGTGGTAAACCACATTTTTCAACAACTCCCTTCCAAGAATAGAAGCTGACACCCTGAAATGCAGAAGAAAGTCTTCACCAAAACTCAGAACAAACAACTCCCTCCCTAGAGTTGCATAGTGTTTATAATTGTATGTGCTGAGTTATCAGGTCTGTTTCTGACAAGGGGGCTTTCGTGCTGAAAAGGCATTAATAGGAAAGGAATCAATACTTCACTCAAAACTTTACATCCCCTGATGAGGGGAAGAATCTTCCATACACTAACTTCTGATTTCATACATTTCAAACCTGTTTTTTGCTTCCATCACCCATGCTCCTCCAGAACCCAGTGCTGCACCCCAGTCCAGTTCTCCCGGTCACAGTGCAAAGTGAATTGACACAGCAGGAAGCCATTCCTACACCAGAATGACCAGCAGTGCTGTGATTATATGCAGTAACGGCTGTAACCACATCAAAATACTTCACTGGTACTGACCAAACGTGTCTCCTCATCCTAGCTCCCCCTTTGCAAATGCCAGAGATGCTTGGGGTCCCTCAAACCAACCACCACCCAGCATGAGGGGATATCTGTCTTAACCATTTGTGGTTAATACTTCTTACTTTCACAGATTTTATAGCAGTACATTGCTATGAACTCAGTGTTCAAGTCCTTTCAAATCCCTACATTGAAACCTATTCCTCAGTGTAATGGCATTGGAAGGTGGCCTTTAGAAAGTAACTAGGTCATAAGGTTGGAGTGCCCATGAATTGGATTAGTGCCATTCCATGAAGAGGTCAAAAGCTACTGGCTTTCTTTCCACCACCTGAAGACACAAGAAGTCGACAGTCTGCAAGGCAGAAGACAGTCTTCACCAGAACTCAGTCGTGCTGGAATCCTGACCTTGGGCTTCCACCCTTCAGAATGGCAAGAAATGAATTTTCTTGTTTATAAGCCACTTGGTCTAAAGTACTTGATATGGCAGCCTGAACAGATTCAGACAGCAATACTCATGCAAGCATATTGCTAGGGTTTCCTCCAAGCCTCAAAAGGATCTTGGGCAAGTAGGGGTCCTGAATCTTCCATTTTATTTACTCCCTCTGAGGCAAACCCACCTCTGGTTGTAAACCCTGTGGAAGAAAGAGGCTTAAAGCCGGCACCAGTGAGGTGTGACTCTTTAGAATGCAAGCATCAGGTAAGGGCTACTCAAGACAGTCTGTGTCTTTTGTCTATTGTGTCCCTGTTTGTGACAATCAGAACCCATGTGTCCGGAAGAAGGCAACTCTATGCCTTCTGAAAATAAGACAGAAAAATAAGTTAGAGAATTCCTCCTGTTCACAGAGGCAGCTTCCACATTTGCAATAGCTATTTCTGTTTCTCTAAGAAATGATGAGCTAATGATGGGGCCAATTGTTGTACCCACTGACCCTCCCCCAACTGCTAAGTCTGAAGCTTATAACCAAGTGGCCAACTGACCACCATTCACCGTGATTAAAAAATCATATTAGTTGCAACAAGGATGAAGTAGAAGCCTGTAAACTGGAAGAACAAATGTAGTTAATGTTGAAAAATCTGTACAGCATCCACTATCACAGTCTTCTGGGAATCAAAGCCTCTACACTTTACGAGTCTATCATTCTTCAAGCTGCCTTCTGAGTCTTCAGTGTAGAGGCTGAGTTTAGACGGAAACAGGAGCAGAAATCTGATGGAATACCTTGAGTCCAATGGGCCAGCCCAGTACCATCCCTAAGTTCCATGTTTTTGGCAAAAATATGAGTTTTCTGTCGAGAACAGGAATCTGAGAACACAGATAGGAACACCACCCCCACCCCTCCAGCCTGCTCCAGACACAAGAGGTCAAGAGCAGGACTGAGCAAGCCTGACCTAGTACCCTCTGGGATACTCGGTGATGAAACAGATGATGCTTCCTGATCATCCTTTGTGTATTTCTCATCTTCACAGCATTCTATTAAATCCCAAAGAATCCCACAGAGCTCTGATTCTTCCCCATGATAGCAACTTAGAAGCATCTGTTAGAATATTGAAATAACTAACTATTTGGAAAAGCAATTTTTCTTGCTGCCCCTTTGTTGCAGCTGTTCAATGTAGGGTTCAGCTCATGAATTGAGAGCTAAAGCCCTGGGAACAAGGCACCTGCCAGGAATTTCAGAGTTCATTCAATGTCATGCCCCCTTTTTTACAGAGAGGATAAGGCCCAGAGAGGGGAAAAAATGACTTGGCCAAGATCATAGAGTAAGCTGGTGGCAGAAACAGTATAAATACTTAGATTGCCAAATTCTTGATCCAGAGTTCTACAAAAACTGCATTTTTCCCATCTGCTCTGCCAGAAACTTAGCCAGTATTCCTTGCAAAGACCTGGCCTCCCACACAACCTCCTGAACAAGGTCTGTGGTCTTCTGAGCAGCAGAGAGCCCTTCAGCCTTTTGCCATACGCTCCAGTGCCTCAACCACTCCAAAGACACCAGGGTACATATTCACTCCCTGAGACCTGGCTCCCAACTCAGGAATTAGGAAATACACGCTTACCTGTTCAAAGCTCAGACTGCATATGTGTATCATTAAGAGCACCAGGCCAATAAATTTAGCCAGAAATGGCTGGGACCTAGGGAGAGTGGTTGCAGGCCGAAGCCCAGGGCAGCTATGTATTGAGGTGGGGGCGGGCATCCTGCCTTGATGCCACTTGGGCTTAAGTCTCCTTTGAAAACATCTCCAGCCCAGCCCTCCTCTGACCTGGGCATCCAGCCCAGAGACAAAATGCATTGTTGCTTTTCTCTCCTTCACTCTCAGTGGCCCAATGGAGGCCATTAGACCCTCGTACTGGGGTCATTTCATGCCAGATCTTCCTCAGCACTCAGACCTCACTGGAACATCACCTCCTGAGTGAGATCTTCCAGAAGCATCCTGTCATAGTGACACTACTCCACCCTTCTCTTCACTCTCTACCCCATGGCCCTGGTTTGCTTTCTTCAGGACACATCTCATTTCTTAAAATTTCTCTATTCAATTAGTGAAGAGGTCACTTGACCTGATTGTGAAGAACTTTATCTCTGAGCTCCAGCCATCTAGGCTCAAATCATGGTTCTACCACTTGTTAAGTGTAAGATCTCAAGGAAGTTATTTAACTTTCAGCTCTGTGCCTCAGTTTACCATCTCCAGAAGGAGCTGCCAATGAGCTTCAAGGATAAACTTTGAGTCACTCAAACGCATGAGGCCACACAGAGCCAACCTGCTTGCTGTGAGCAAAGGGAATATCATAAAAAGAAGTTACTAATATCAGCTACCGTCACATGACCAGTTGAGAAACAAAGGCTGTAATAGTGATGAATATTTATCCCTTATTTTGATATGAATATCACTGTGTACATATTAACCATTTCTTTTCCTTCCCTTGCCCATTTCCCTACCATATAACATAAAATGCATTCAGTGGGAATTTATCTTATATCTCAATATTGAAGCTACGAGATATCAGAGAAATGGACTTAACTGGAAGAAGAATGGACTTCACCCAAAGGTAAGTAAAGCAACATGCATCCTTTTTTTAAGGAGAAGGTTAGTGTGTTTTCAGTTGTATATAAAAGCATGTTAGATGGGAGCAGTTTTTGCTATTGTCATCGTTGAAGAGTTAACTATGGCTAAAAGAGATATAAGTGCATGACAGGTTGACAAAAGATGGGGTCTCCTTTGAGCTAGTAAGCTAGACCTGGGCTTTCCAGAATTCCCTGTGTATCTCCAGGACACATTGACCATCAAAGGCATGTCTATGAGACTGAGAAGTGGAAGGGGAAAAAATGGCAGCTCTTTTTTTCTTTTCTTACCCCATGAAGGTCTGTATGGAACCCAGGTGCTCTTACTGTTCACATAAACATTGTTCCTGGTCTGCTGCCTCACATGGCTGGGCCAACTCCAGCACCCACTTGCCCCTTCCTTTAGCTCCTCCAAACCCTGGTCCAGTGTGTGCAACTCCTTGCAAAGCGCACTAGCTGCTGCTGGTCACATACGCCCCTGCTCTCTCCCACTTCATGTCCATCTTTCCTTCCCGCCTGTCCTGCTGACTTCAGACCCAATACCAGATGTGAAGTAACAGCCTTATACAAACTCTTCAGTGAAATCCTACAAGTACACAAGGTTAAATCCCCATAATAAATGCTCTGGCTATATAATTCTCAGTGTTTCTCCTTCTCTGATCAAATCCTCTTTTTGAGGGGGTTACAAAGGGGATCCTTTGTGACCCCTTTGACATGATGCCACAGCCACAGTGGCCTTTCTCTTGCCCCTTGAGCATGTCAAGCTTATTCTCACCAAGGACAGTTCACACTTGCATGTCATCTACCTGAGACACCTTTCCCAGACATCCTCAGGCCCAGCTCCTTCCCATCAGGACTTCTCAGCTCAAATGTCACCTCTGTTGGGAGGCTTGCCCTGATCACAGCAACTAAAATAAACCCCCAGTTATTCTTAATCACGTTCTATCACTATTGTTTCCATGGCACTGATCACTCTCTAAAATTACATTTGTATTTCTTTAGATACCAGTTGTCTATCTTTTGACACTGTTTTAACAAGGAGGATCTTGCCTAATTTGTTCACCATGGTATCCCCTTGCCCAGGGCCAAGCCACATGCGAGGCTCTACAGAGAATGAATGGATGACCTTGTTCCAGCTAATTACCTCTGGGAGCCTCAGTTCCCTGCTGGGTTCGGGTTGTGAGCAGGCTTTTCTCACAGAGCCTCAGGGCACTGGTCAAGCCTACAGATGAAGAGCCCAATCTCAGCACCTGGCAGGGAGTTGGCTCTCAGAGCCTCCCTGTACTCATGCCCTACTAGGAACCTCTGGGGCACCTGAGAGCTGAGCTGGACTCCCCAGGGTAGCACCAGACTTCTGAGATTCCTGGAGGCCAGAAGGGTACTTTTACTTTATGTTCTTATTATTTGTTACTGTTTTCAAAAGATGCCAGAATTGTCCTCTGCGAATAGGTATAGTGTGCTGTGTGCCTTCTTGTTAAAAAAGACTTTGGGGACTTCTCTGGTAGTCCAGTGGTTATGACTCTACTCTTCCACTGAAGGGAGGATTGTTTTAATCCTTGGTCAGAGAACTAAGATCACATCCTATGTGGTGCGTGCTGTGCCCAAAAAATAGAAGAGAGAAAAAAAGACTCTCTCAGCAACTATGCCTTGTAATTCTTATTTCTCCTCCTTTTGCTTCCTCCTCCACACATGAAGCCAGTGACAATACCCCAGCCTCTGCCCAGAGCCCACTGAATCACGCTGTCATTGGGCTCAATTGATTTCCTTGCCTTATAGACTTGGAGAAAGAAACACTATTTCATCTGGCCTGGAAGAAAGCTGGGTACTGCGGGAGAGATGCAGAGGGATATTTTGGAAAAAGATGCAGAGATCCTGCACATCGACAAAATCCAAAGATCAGGGTGATTCCTGCTCACACATCCTAAGTTTGGATCTGAAAAAGTAAAAGATTAAAAAAAAAAAATCCCTGTACAGACCTATAGTCAAAATAAGAAGCCAGTCAGTGATACTACAATTCACTTTCAACTCCTAATTTGGGAAGTAATAACCTCATCTCTGGGCTTCCCTGGTGGCTTAGTGGTAAAGAATCTACCTGCCCATCCAGGAGATTCGGTTTTGATCCTGGGTTGGGAAGATCCCCTGGAGAAGAAAATGGCAACCCACTCCACTATCCTAACCTGGGAAATCCCATGGTCAGAGGAGTCTGGTGGGCTATAGTCCATGGGGTCACAGAGTCAGGTATGTCTTGGTGACTAAACACACAAAAAAATAGTACATTATTTATTTCCTCCTCCTTCTCCACCTTCTTCTTCTTGACAGAATCCATTAAGTTCATTCCACAGCCAGAACTAATGGGTTGTGACTGTACATTCTAGATTGTAAGCCCACAAGATCAAGGATCAGAGCTGTTTTGTTCACAGCTCTATCCCAAGAACCTACTGAAATCCCTGATGTATATTCATTACTTAATAAAACTTAGCTGAATTAATGAATAAATAAATGTATCTAGTTTCTTTTGTGGCATCTCCTAACGAGTTCTCTCTTCTCGCATCTAAAGTTCTAACATGAACGTGAAGTCACTCAGTCGTGTCTGACTCTTTGCGACCCCATGGACTATAGCCTACCAGGCTCCTCTGTCCATGGGATTTTCCAGGCAATAGTACTGGAGTGGATTGCCATTTCCTAGACCAACACTATCTTTTTTTTCCTGACCCTTTTCAAAGTCTCCTGTTTCAAAGCTATGTAAGGTAGATTGCATTTCATTATTTATGTTCAGAGTTCCCTTCTATGCCATTAACCACTCAGTTCTAGGTGCTAAAATGCAAATCTAATCATTTGACTCCTTTATTTAAAATCCTTCTATTTATTTGCTTTTACAACTCACATTTATCTAACACATACAACATGTGTGAAGCAGACACATTTACAGGCTCACATTTCCAGGCTTGCCCTGGCATTCTTTCTATATTCCTCTTAATTCAACTACAGCAGGCAGTTCATCATCCCTCCACACACTATGACATGCTTTCATGTCCATGTCTCTCCCAAGCTTCCCCCTCAACTTGGAATTCTTGTCAAGCCCTCTGCATATCTCGCTCAGTTGAAGTAGAAACTCTTATACATGCTAACAAGGAAATTTTCAATACAGCCATCCCCATAGCCAGTGCCACCATAAGCATACCATTCTTTGTATATAATTTTGCATTTTGAACCTAGATATAGCATCCCTTACACTACTTTTTAGCTACCTATGGCTGTCTATTTTCCCCTTGGCCTGTGAGCTCCTTGAGGACAGAAATGAATGGACTGTTATTAATCTTCATGTTGTATCACTGGCACTGAGCACACAGTAAGTGTTGAAGGAAAAGAGAACAGGAGGGAGGAACAGAGGGAAGGACTCCAGCAAAGGTCCTCTACTTTCTTATCACTGCCCTGCTCTGCGTCCATCATGGCTATGTTCACCGCATCCCTCTCCCTTATTGCTTATTCCAGCCTCTGAAAAATGAAATGATTGTTAGACTTTTACAGCAATTTACCAGTTGATGCATTTTCACAGGGTTAGACATCCAGCAGATGTCTGCCTGGTTGAAATCCCCACTGGTAGGAGATCTTAATTCTTTGAAGATTTTGAAATCCACATAGAAAAAGCATCACCTGTTATTTTGAGTCTGAAAATGTCTAACCTTTAACCTTCTTTTCACATTGAAATGATACTTAGACAACTTGATTTTTTTATCATATGAAGTTTTTCAAGAACCTTGAATTTCTGTTCCGGCAGAACAAAGTGCATTGTCTCTTTGCTTTCTTTGGATCCTAGATACTGTTCCCTTGGTATGGACTCTTCTTGCTCACCTGTATCCTTCCTCCTTACCCCTGCAACTCTTCCACTCACTTGCTCATATTTATTCCTCATATCTTGATTTGGCCAAATGAGCTCCTCCAGATTCTCACTAGACTTCATCTGTTCCTTCTTCATTTAAACCTCATCAAAAATCTCTTCTGTCAATTCACTCATTCAGTCAGCATTTATAAGATCATTATTGTGCTTCAGTTCAGTTCAGTTCCATTGCTCAGAGTCAGTGTCTGACTCTTTGCAACCCCATGGACTGCAGGACACCAGGCTTCCCTGTCCATCACCAACTCCCAGAGCTTACTCAAACTCATTTCATCCAGTTGATGATGCCATGCAATCATTTCATCCTCTGCCTCCCCCTTCTCCTCCTGCCTCCAATCTTTCCCAGCATCAGAGTCTTTTCCAATGATTCAGTTCTTCCCATCAGGTAGCCAAAGTATTGGAGTTTCAGCTTTAGTATCAGTCCTTCCAATGAATATTCAGGGCTGATTTCCTTTGCTTGGTGTACTGTAAACAGTAAAAACTACATAGCCTCTGTCCTGGTTATTACAAATAGTCTTGCAATGAGTCCCTTGGACTGCAGGGAGCTCCAACCAGTCCATTCTGAAGGAGATCAACCCTGGGATTTCTTTGGAAGGAATGATGCTAAAACTGAAGCTCCAGTACTTTGGCCACCTTATGCAAAGAGTTGACTAATTGGAAAAGACCCTGATGCTGGGATGGATTGGGGGCAGGAGGAGAAGGGAACGACCGAGGATGAGATGGCTGGATGGCATCACGGACTCAATGGACGTGAGTCTGAGTGAACTCCGGGAGTTGGTGATGGACAGGGAGGCCTGGCGTACTGCGATTCATGGGGTCGCAAAGAGTCAGACACGACTGAGCGACTGAACTGAACTGAACTGAACATTGGGTGCAAGTGTCTTTTTGAATTATGGTTTTCTCAGAGGATATGCCCAGACAAGGAGAGAAGGGGAAGGTGGAACAAACTGGGAAATTAGGATTGACATATATACGCTACCATGAGTGAAATAGATAGCTAGTGGGAACCTGCAGTATTGCACAGGGATCTCAGCTTGGTACTCCATGATGACCTAGATGGGTGGGATGGTGGGGGTGGGGGCCCAAGAGGGTGATGATGTATGTACATATATACTGATTTACTTTTTATACAGTAGAAACTAACACAACATTGCAATGTAATTATGTTGTTGTTCAGTCAGTAAGTCATGTCCGACTCTTTGCAACTCCTTGGACTGCAGTACGCAAGGCTTCCCTGTCCTTCGCCGTCTCCGAGAGTTTGCTCATACTCATGTCCATTGTGTTGATGATGACACCCAACCATCTCAGGCTCTGTCGTCCCTTCTCCTACTGCACTCAATTTTTCCCAGTATCAGGGAAGCTACTATACTTCAATTTAAATATACATTTCCTAAAAAAGACACAGCTCATGCCATTTGGGAAAGTGAAATCTAGTTCAGAATGGATGGGCAACATGTAAATACATAATAACCTGTTGTGATAAGGTCTGACCTTGGAATGGAGATGGGAAAGATTTTCCAGGAAAGTGACATCCAAGGTAAGACCCTGCATAGAAAAGAAGGAACTTGTTACATCACAAGTCTATGTCCACCTTTCAGATCAGTTCAGACCCATCCCTCAGTTGGGTCCAGCTCTTTGCAGCCCCATGAATTGCAGCACGCCAGACCTCCCTGTTCATTACCAACGCCCAGAGTTCACTCAGACTAATGTCCATCGAGACCGTGATGCCATCCAGCCATCTCATCCTCTGTCGTCCCCTTCTCCTCCTGCCCCCAATCCCTCCCAGCATCAGAGTCTTTTCCAATGAGTCAACGCTTCGCATGAGGTGGCCAAAGTACTAGAGTTTCAGCTTTAGCATCATTCCTTCCAAAGAAATCCCAGGGTTGATCTCCTTCAGGATGGACTGGTTGGATCTCCTTGCAGTCCAAGGGACTCTCAAGAGTCTTCTCCAACACCACAGTTCAAAGGCATTAGTTCTTCAGCACTCAGCTTTATTCACAGTCCAACTCTCACATCCATGCATAACCACTGGAAAAACCATAGCCTTGACTAGACAGATCTTTGTTGGCAAGGTAATGTCTCTGCTTTTCAACATGCTGTCTAGGTTGGTCATAACTTTTCTTCCAAGGAGTAAGCGTCTTTTAATTTCATGGCTGCAATCACTATCTACAGTGATTTTTGAGCCCCAAAAAATATAGTCTGACACTGTTTCCACATCTATTAGCCATGAAGTGATAGGACCAGATACCATAATCTTAGTTTTCTGAATGTTGAACTTTAAGCCAACTTCTTCACTCTCCTCTTTCACTTTCATCAAGAGGCTTTTTAGTTCCTCTTCACTTTCTGCCATAAGGGTGGTGTCATCTGTGTATCTGAGGATATTGATATTTCTGCCTGCAATCTTGATTCCAGCTTGTGTTTCTTCCAGTCCAGCGTTTCTCATGATGTACTCTGCCTATAAGTTAAAAAAGCAGGGTGGCAAATACAGCCTTGACGTGCTCTTTTTCCTATTTGGAACCAGTCTGTTGTTCCATGTCCAGTTCTAATTGCTGCTTTCTGACCCGCATATAGGTTTTTCAAGAGGCAGGTCAGGTGCTCTGGTATTTCCATCTCTTTCAGAATTTTCCACAGTTTGTTGTGATCCACACAGTCAAAGGCTTTGGAATAGTCAATAAAGCAGAAATAGATGTTTTTCTGGAACTCTCTTGTTTTTTTGATGATCCAGAGGATGTTGGCAATTTGATCTCTGGTTCCTCTGCCTTTTCTAAAACCAGCTTGAATATCTGGAAGTTCATGGTTCATGTATTGCTGAAGCCTGGCTTGGAGAATTTTGAGCATGACTTTACTAGCATATGAGATGAATGCAATTGTGCAGTAGTTTGAGCATTCTTTGGCATTGCCTTTCTTTGGAATTGGAATAAAAACTGGCCTTTTCCAGTCCTGTGGCCATTGCTGAGTTTTCCAAATGTGCTGGCATATTGAGTGCAGCACTTTCACAGCATCATCTTTCAGGATTTGAAATAGCTCCACTGGAATTCCATCACCTCCACTAGCTTTGTTCATGGTGATGCTTTCTAAGGCCCACTTGACTTCACATTCCAGGATGTCTGGCTCTAGATGAGTGATCACACCATCGTGATTATCTTGATTGTGAAGATCTTTTTTGTACAGTTCTTCTGTGTATTCTTGCCACCTCTTCTTAATATCTTCTGCTTCTGTTAGGTCCATACCATTTCTGTCTTTTATCGAGCCCATCTTTGCATGAAATGTTCCCTTGGTATCTCTAATTTTCTTGAAGAGATCTTTAGTCTTTCCCATTCTGTTGTTTTCCTCTATTTCTTTGCAAGATGTGTATAAGAGACAGCNACATTCCAGGATGTCTGGCTCCAGGTGAGTGATCACACCATTGTGATTATCTTGGTCATGAAGATCTTTTTTGTACAGTTCTTCCATGTATTCTTGCCACCTCTTCTTAATATCTTCTGCTTCTGTTAGGTCCATACCACTTCTGTCCTTTATTGAGCCCATCTTTGCATGAAATGTTCCCTTGGTATCTCTAATTTTCTTGAAGAGATCTCTAGTCTTTCCCATTCTCTTGTTTTCCTCTATTTCTTTGCATTGATCACTGAGGAAGGCTTTCTTATCTCTTCTTGCTATTCTTTGGAACTTTGCATTCAGAGGCTTATATCTTTCCTTCTCTCCTTTGCTTTTCACTTCCCTTCTTTTCACAGCTATTTGTAAGGCCTCCCTCGACAGCCAGTTTGCTTTCTGCATTTCTTTTCCATGGGGATGGTCTTGATCCCTGTCTCCTGTACAGTGTCACAAACCTCCATCCATAGTTCACCTGGCACTCTATGTATCAAATTTCATCCCTTAAATCTATCTCTCACTTCCACTGTGTAATGATAAGGGATTTGATTTAGGTCATACCTGAATGGTCTAATTGTTTTCCCCACTTTCTTCAATTTAAGTCTGAATTTTGCAATAAGGAGTTCATGATCTGAGCCACAGTCAGCTCCCAGTCTTGTTTTTGTTGACTGTATAGAGCTTCTCCATCTTTGACTGCAAAGAATATAATCAGTCTGATTTCAGTGTTGACCATCTGGTGATGTCCATGTGTAGAGTCTTCTCTTGTGTTGTTGGAAGGGGGTGGTACTTAAAGCTGAGAACATTGTGCTACTGTGGGTTGGGTTGGTTTTCTGTTAGGTGACTCCAGATTGCATAGCTTAGTGTTCATCCTACAGTTTTGATCGAGTGAATGTTTTGCCAAGTATCTCTAAGCAATCAGGATTTAGGTGAATTTGGGTGACAGAGGATGAGATGGGTAGCTAGCATCTCTGACTCAATGGACATGAATTTGAGCTAACTCCAGGAGATAGCGGAGGACAGAGGAACCTGGGCGTGCTGCAGTCCATGGGGTCACTTAGTGACTGAACAATAAAGTTACTTATAAAGAAAAAAAATCTTGATTTGGTTTGACAAATGATGCTGGCCTTATTTTTCCTCCCAGAACCTTCCTCAAGATCACATAAAGTTTTGAAGACCAGTGGTAAGTCCTAGATCACTTTTTTGCCATTCCTGTTGATATCCACAAAGTCACACAATATACAGGAAAAATCAACACCAGATGAATTACAGATTAGCAGGTTTGATTAATGTCTGTAAGTAATACTGTCCCATTATAAAATGTAAAGCTGAATGACATAAAATGTTTGTAGTATAGATAACAGTGGACATAAAAAGATTAATGCTTGTGAATATTGATGTAAGAAATCCCATTAATAAAAAAGACAAAGGACTTCTATTCTGAAGGCAGATAATATAATCCAGCAGAAACACAAACTGCCAGTAAAATTTACAAATGGTCATTCACATTAGTAATCAGAAAATCATACATATACATGAGATAAACAGGTGAGAGAGCTGTGGGCTTGTCCAAAAGAAGAGAAAAACAGCCACTCTGAAGCTATTGGTGTATAAATTTCTGCAGGGATTTTGGAGCAAAATTTGTTAATGCCCACTTAAATTTTAAATGTGCATTTCCCTTGAACCAACAGTTTCATATTTTTCACTTGTATATGTTTCACAATGTACACTTCCTATATAGACATACTCACCCAGGGTTCACCCATTTATGAGTATTTGTGTTCTTTTGTTTTTAACAAGGTATCATGTAATAAATATATCCATCTAGTGAATAATGATTTGAAAAGTTATAAATCCCAGAACACTGCATGGAATATTCTGCAGCTGTTAAAAAGAATGACGTACATATCTGTCTACTGATAGTCTTCTGCACATATATTTAACAGGAAATGGAGGGCGGGATGGGCACAGGACCTGGAAAGATGAACATCAAGCTTTTTTGATTGGGGTTGCCTCTATGGGGTAGAATTTGTGGAGAGGGTTCAATCACTTTTTACTTTACATGCTTTTGTAATTAACATATAAAGATGAGACACAATTATCAGGGTATCGTAAGGGTATCTATGAGGATGTGGCTGGTAAGTCTCCCCCCCACAATTCCTCTTGCACCATCCTTAGCACAGAGCCAAGGTGACCCTTTTGATCAGTGCTATACCTTTCTGTTATGACCGATAAAATGTTTAAAAATAACGAGTATAATCTTATGTTTAAATGATTTTCATGTATATTTTTTTCAGGTTATATATATTTTGAGGGAAAGCTTTTGAAACTTAATATGAATTAGTCCATTGCTCTCTCAGGGATTAAGGAAGGGACTTAACACTCAGATGTATGTCAAGTTGTTATAGTACAGGATATGTAACTTGGGTAACTGAGTGGTATTTTCTGAAAATTAGGTCAAAAGAGCCTTGAAACTCTTGGGTTTCAGTGATTAACAACAAGTTTAAAAGTTCTGTAAAATATCAGTGCTTGGCTATGTATGAGATACATTTTTAATCCTCAAACTTTAAAATGTTTTAAATCTTTTGTTTTTCAGAAACAGCACAAGACATTCAAAAGGTAAGTGTTACTACATTCCTTATTTTGAAATGTTTACTTTAGGCAGCCTTTATACCTACCTATCTTCTCCTTAAAAATCTAACCCCCAGTTTATCTTCCAAGTGTTTACAATTACATGTTGAAGTAGATTTAAATTAGGCCTCTTCCTTCTCAACCCTCCCCCTACCTCCCCACCCCCAGCTTCATCTCTCAGAACCAAGGCGATGATTTCTTCATCTTTCTGCCCTACCTCTCTGCTCAGAAGCTGTAAAGATACCTTAGGATGTAACACCAGCACAAGGCTGTGGTCCACTTCATGTTGCCCTGTGCCTGTGTGCAGTTAAGACCAAGGTTCTTACATCCCGAGTATTTGCTCCTTTTTCAAAGCATCAGCCTTCAATCAGAAAGATCCCCTTCTAAGAATGCAGTCCTGCTGCTGGTGTCAGAGGTGTGATCATATGTGGTATAAGCCAGACATCCTGGAATATGAAGTCAAGTGGGCCTTAGAAAGCATCCCTACAACAAAGCTAGTGGAGGTGATGGCATTCCAGTTGAGCTATTTCAAATCCTGAAAGATGATGCTGTGAAAGTGCTGCACTCAATATGCCAACAAATTTGGAAAACTCAGCAGTGGCCACAGGACTGGAAAAGGTCAGTTTTCATTCCAATCCCAAAGAAAGGCAATGCCAAAGAATGCACAAACTACCACACAATTGCACTCATCTCACATGCTAGTAAAGTCATGCTCAAAATTCTCCAAGCCAGTCTTCAGCAATACATGAACTGTGAACTTCCAGATGTTCAAGCTGGTTTTAGAAAATGCAGAGGAACAAGAGATCAAATTGCCAACATCCTCTGGATCATGGATAAAGCAAGAGAGTTCCAGAAAAACATCTATTTCTGCTTTATCGACTATGCCAAAACCTTTGACTGTGTGGATCACAATAAACTGTGGAAAATTTTGGGAGAGATGGAAATACCAGACCACCTGACCTGCCTCTTGAGAAATCCGTATGCAGGTCAGGAAGCAACAGGTAGAACTGGACATGGAGCAACAGACTGGTTCCAAATAGGAAAAGGAGTACGTCAAGGCTGTATATTGTCACCTTGCTTATTTAACTTATATGCAGAGTACATCATGAGACATGCTGGACTGGAAGAAACGCAAGCTGGAATCAAGATTGCTGGGAGAAATATCAATAGCCTCAGATATGCAGATGACACCATCCTTATGGCAGAAAGTGAAGAGGAACTAAAAAGCTTCTTGATGAAAGTGAAAGAGGAGAGTGAAAAAGTTGGCCTAAAGCTCAACATTCAGAAAACGAAGATCATGGCATCTGGTCCCATCACTTCATGGGAAATAGATGAGGAAACAGTGGAAACAGTGTCAGACTTTATTTTTTTGGGCTCCAAAATCACTGCAGATGGTGACTGCAGCCATGAAATTAAAAGACGCTTACTCCTTGGAAGGAAAGTTATGACCAACCTAGATAGTATATTCGAAAGCAGAGACATTACTTTGCCCACTAAGGTCCATCTAGTCAGGCTATGGTTTTTCCAGTAGTCATGTATGGATGTAAGAGTTGGACTGTGAAGAAGGCTGAGTGCCGAAGAATTGATGCTTTTGAACTGTGGTGGTGGAGAAGACTCTTGAGAGTCCCTTGGCCTGCAAGGAGATCCAACCAGTCCATTCTGAAAGAGATCAGCCCTGGGATTTCTTTGGAAGGAATGATGCTAAAGCTGAAACTCCAGTACTTTGGCCACCTCATGCGAAGAGTTGACTCATTGGAAAAGACTTTGATGCTGGGAGGGATTGGGGGCAGGAGGAGAAGGGACGACAGATGATGAGATGGCTGGATGGCATCACCGACTTGATGGACGTGAATCTGAGTGAAGTCCGGGAGATGGTGATAGACAGGGAGGCCTGACGTGCTGCGATTCATGGGGTTGCAAAGAGTTGGACATGACTAAGCAACTGAACTGAACTGATATCAAGTTTTGATTTTTCTTCCTCCAATGAAAGGTTAGGAGAAGGGGGAATAAAAATGGTATGTTTTATTGGAAGATGTATATTCATAGTTATTACCTATGAACAATAAATATTGTATCCTGACCAGTCAACCATTTCCAAAATTCCTGCTGATAGACTGGCTTAACTAACAATCCTTAGAGAACCGATCTTGGCTTCTTGCTTTGTGTTCTGTAACGACATGGCTGTGAAAACCTCCCCCGCAGCTCCACTTGCCCCACTCCTTGGCACAGGCCCAGAGTGACCATGTTAATAAAGGATGGCTGTTTCAGTTAGGATGTCTAAACATCTAAAAATCGATAGTCTTTATCTTTAAATGATTTGCTTAAAATTGGGGCAGGTGGATTTTTTCAGGTAGTGCATATTTCTGTTTGGAAACTTTTGAAAATTTATTAACATGAATTGAATCACTGTCCTAAAATATGACATAAGAGATTTTGATTTTTTTTAAATGTACTTTGTTTTCATAAGCAAACAGAGAAGGTGGCTTTGTGAGGGCAGCCAAACTATGATCACAGAGCAAGCCTGGCTTAGTACAGGTGGGGGAATCGCTCTATTAGTCCTAAGATACAATCTCAGGAGCTTCTTGGAAACTTTTTGTAATAATGATCAAACCAAATCTCCATAAGGGACTAACTAAACCTTATGAAACCTAAAGACAAGAGAGAAATAAAGCACCAATGTGCTTTTTTCTTAGTGGTAAAATTCCATCTCTTAACAAAAAGAATGTATACTAAATGCAGAAAGAGACTCAAGAGATAAAGAGATTAACCTTTCTCCCAGAATATATACAGAATATGCATTCCAAAGCTGTGTGTGTGTGTGTGTGTGTGTGTGTGTGTAGAGAAGGAAAGAGATTTAGCTCATATGTAAACTGAGGATTAAAACATGGATACAAATCCATTTCTGCCATTTGTAAGCTGTGTGACTTTAGGCCAGTTGTTAAACCTTACAAGACTTCATTTCCTAACTTACAGAATTGTTATAAAGATTAAATGTCACATGTTTTTTTTTAATGTGATTAGTACAGTACTTGACCCAAATCAAGTGCCCCCCAAATTATGGCTGTTATCTTATTGCTGAATAGCTATAATGCTGAGAATGCGGAAAAATGCTCATCATGCAGGATCTACACTCCCTGCTTCTATGTTATGTCAACTCCATATACTCATTCTTTTTTTGTGTGCTTTATTAATGAGTTATTTATTCTTTTAATTTGATGCTTATAGGTGTTTTTCTCATTCCCTAGCTTTTCAATTTTTATTGAAATATAGTTGATTTACAAAGTTTAGTTTCCAATGTAGAACGTGATTCAGTTATGCATATATATGTGTATATACATACTCTCCTTTTAGTTTTTATTTTATATTGGAGAATAGTATATTAACAATGTTTTGTTAGTTTCAGCTATACAACAAAGTGATTCAGTTATACATTTACATGTATCTGTTCTTTTTCAAATTCTTCATATATATTCTCTTTTTATATTCCCTTCCATTACAAGTTATGATAAGATACTGAGTATAGTTCCCTGTGCTATACAGTAGGTCCTTGATGGTAGCTATTTTCTATATGGCAGTCTGTATATTTTAATCCCAGAGTACTAATTTATCCCTCCCCCTCTTCCCCTTTGGTAACCATAAGCTCGTTTTCTAAGTCCCTGAGTCTATTTCAGTTTTGTAAATAAGTTCTTTAGTATCATTTTTTAAGATTCCACACATAAGTGATATCATATGATATTTGCCTTTCTCTGATTATTTCTTAATCTAAGAGCTTCTTCCAGTCTCCTGATTTATCTGAAATAAAATTTCACATTCCACCATATTCCTAACTTCACTTCAAGTATAGTTACATTGAAAATATACCATTCAGGTTTACTAATTTTCTAAAATTTCTGGAAATTTTTTTGGAATGAAAGACTTTAAGAAGGTATTACTTCTGGCTGTTCACAAAATTGTTTTGTTACAATTCCACAATATTTTGTCATGATTTAACTAGCTAATACTGACTTTTTAATATAAAATATAGTTACTGGGTGCCTATATTATACCAGTGCAGTCTGAGTAAGAGGAGAAGAGAGAGAGATTAAAGGTCAAAGAAAAAAAAAAAAACAGAAAAGGCACAAATATAACATGATTTATGTATTTGTGTATGTATACATATCCATATGTGTGTATTTGTTTTGTCAAGAGAATGCACTGGTCATAGTAAACACCCACTTCCATCAACACAAGAGAAGACTCTACACATGGACATCACCAGATGGTCAATACTGAAATCAGATTGATTTTATTCTTTGCAGCCAAAGATGGAGAAGCTCCATACAGTCAGCAAAAACAAGACCAGGAGCTGACTGTGGCTCAAATCATGAACTCTGTATTACAAAATTCAGACTTAAATTCACGAAGGTAGGGAAAACCACTAGACCATTCAGGTATTACCTAAATCAAATCCATTACGATTATACAGTGAAAGTGACAAATAGATTCAAGGGATTAGATCTGATAGACAGAGTGCCTGGAGAACTGTGGATGGAGGTTCATGACATTGTACAGGAGTCAGTGATCAGGACCATCCCCCAAAAAGAAATGCAAAAAGGCAAAATAGTTGTCTGAGGAGGCCTTACAAATAGCTGAGAGAAGAAGAGAAGTGAAAAGACAAAGGAGACAAAGGAGAAAAGGAAAGATATACTCATTTGAATGCAGAGTTCCAAAGAATAGCAAGGAGAGATAAGAAAGCCTTCCTCAGCAATCAATGCAAAGAAATAGAGGAAAACAATAGAATGGGAAAAACCAGATATCTCTTCAAGAAGATTAGAGCTACCAAGGGAACATTTCATGCAAAGATGGGCACAATAAAGGACAGAAATGGTATGGATCTAATAGAAGCAGAAGATACTAAGAAGAGGTGGCAAGAATACACAGAATTATACAAAAAAGATCTTCATGACCCAGATAACCACGATGGTGTGATCACTCACCTAGAGCCAGACATCCTGGAATGCAAAGACAAGTGGGGCTTAGGAAGCATCACTACGAACAAAGCTAGTGGAGGTGATGGCATTCCAGTTGAGCTATTTCAAATCCTTAAAAATGATGTTGTGAAAGTGCTGCACTCAATATGCCAGCAAATTTGGAAAACTCAGCAGTGGCCACAGGACTGGAAAAGGTCAGTTTTCATTCCAATCCCAAAGAAAGGCAATGTCAAAGAATGTTCAAACTACCACACAATTGCACTCATCTCACACGCTATCAAAGTAATGCTCAAAATTCTCCAAGCCAGGCTTCAACAGTACATGAACCATGAACTTCTAGATGTTCAAGCTGGATTTATCCCATCAGAGGAGCCAGAGATCAAATTGCCAACATCCACTGGATCATGGAAAAAGCAAGAGAGTTCCAGAAAAACATCTACTACTGCTTTATTGACTATGCCCAAGCCTTTGACTGTGTGGATCACAACAAACTGTGCAAAAGTCTTCAAGAGATGGGAATACAAGACCACTTGACTTGCCTCCTGAGAAATCTCTATGCAGATCAAGAAGCAACACCTGAATTGGACATAGAACAACAGACTGGTTCCAGTCGGGAAAGGAGTACGTCAGGCTATATATTGTCACCCTGCTATTTAACTTATATGCAGAGTACATCATGCAAAATGCCAGGCTAGATGAAGCACAAGCTGGAATCAAGATTTCCAGGAGAAATATCAATAACCTCAGATATGCAGATGACATCACCCTTATGGCAGAAAGCAAAGAACTAAAGAGACTCTTGATGAAAGTGAAAGAGGAGAGTGAAAAAGTTGGCTTAAAACTCAACGTTCAGAAAACTAAGATCATGGCATCTGGTCCCATCACTTCATGGCAAGTAGATGGGGAAACAGTGGAAACAGTGACAGACTTTATTTTGGGGGGTTCCAAAATCACTGCACATGGTGATTGCAGCCATGAAATTAAAAGACACTTGCTCCTTGGAAGAAAAGCTATGACCAACCTAGACAGCATATTAAAAAGCAGAGGCATGACTTTGTCAACAAAGGTCTGTCTAGTCAAAGCTGTGGTTTCCAGTAGTCATGTATGGATGTGAGAGTTAGACTGTGAAGAAAGCTGAGCACTGGAGAATTTATGCTTTTGAACTGTGGTGTTGGAGAAGACTCTTGAGAGTCCCTTGGACTGCAAGGAGATCCAACCAGTCCATCCTAAAGGAAATCAGTCCTTAATGTTCATTGGAAGGACTGATGGTGAAGCTGAAGCTCCAATACTTTGGTCAACTGATGCAAAGAACTGACTCATTGGAAAAGACCCTGATGCTGGGAAGGATTGAGGGCGGGAAGAGAAGGGGACGACAGAAGATGAGATGGTTGGATGACATCACCAATTCAATGGACAGGAGTTTGAGTAAGCTCCGAGAGTTGGTGAAGGACAGGGAAGCCTGGCGTGCTTCAGTCCATGGAGTCGCAAAGAGTCAGACACGACTGAGCAATTGAACTGAACTGAGTTCCAAAGTAATAGGTATCCCAGTTTCATTGATCAGTGATGAAAAGTTCTTGTTAATTTGACATTTCCAATAGGTTATGCTAGTGTTTTGAGCAGAAAATATGTCCCTGGTAATAATTAGGTTGACCTGTCCTAACTCTTTCAACTCTTTGAAGCTAATCCCAATACCCACAGAGGATATCAGAGAGCAGTCCACTCCCTGCCTGCACAGTTGAGCTCCATCAGGAAAGGTTCCAAGTTATAAGAGACCCATTGTTCTCTCTAATTAAAAGTCATTAGTGTCACTCGTATTTACTTCCTAACAGGCATCTAAATATTAATTAAATGTATTCTGAAAGAAAGTAAAAATTTCATTAGTTCAACGTCCTGAAACAAACACTCTTTTGCCTAGAATCTATAAACCAAGGCAGTGCAAGTCAGGGTCATACAGTTTCAGAGATTTAAAAGAAACTCTCAGAGGGCATAGTCAGATCACTGACAGGGGTGTTTCTGGTACACCAATAACCAGGATGAGACTGCTAAGGATCAAGCCCCGAACAGAAACCAGATACCATGGCCCTTCACACCTATATATGTTCATTTGTATATTATTATTTTCCAAGAGCATATCAAAATGATTTGAAGTATCTGACAGTTTTCTGTATTTAGCTGATTCCCTGCAGTGGGGTAAGGTGACCTGGGTTTGCATCCTAGCCTTTCCACTGACAAGGGAGAGTTAAGTTCCTGAACCCTAAAAGCCTAAATGTGTTTACTGTGAAAATGGTACGTGCATGCCTGTTTGCTACATTGCTTCAGTCGTGTCCAACTCTTTGCAGCGCTATGGACTGTAGCCCACCAGGCTCCTCTGTCCATGGGATTCTCCAGGCAAGAATACTGGAGTGGGCTGCCATGCCCGCCTCCAGGGGATCTTCCCCACCCAGGGGTCGAGCCGGCATCTCCTGCAACTCCTGCATTGCAGGCGGATTCCTTCCCACTGAAACTGGTACAATCATATCCACTTCAAAGAGGGATTATGAACATGCAGTTTGGAGAACATCTCCAAATAGCTGAGCCTGTTTCTCAGTAAACATCAGTTCTGGTCCTTTCTGCCCCTACTGCAAAATATCCAGTGTGCTTTCAATTCAGTTAAAAATCAACCAAGTGTCCTGTGATTTTCTTTAAGAATATCACATGTAGGGGGAAAGACAATGTGTAAATACAAGAGAATATTCTGAATTATGTGACCTGTGGGGTGTAATTCAATCGGTTATGTTTCTCTCTTCCTCAGGTTTCCAGAGAGGAAGGGTCTCCCCAGTTGACTTCAGCAGGGCCGTCTCCTGCCCAGCGGAACAGTCAGCCAAGCAGTTGTACCATCCTGAGTGTGCTTCGTGGGGGCGGGGCCGTCAGAAACATCTGGACCGACCACCAGATCCGCCAAGCCCTGTTTCCTAGCCGAAGGTCACAGGAGAATGAGGAGGATGAAGATGACTATCAGATGTTCCTGCCATCCTTCTCCTCCTCAGATCTGAACTCAGCCCAGCTGTGTGAAGATGGCACTTCTAGTCGACCTTGCAGTTGGCACATGGGACAAATCGAGTCTGCAGAGACGCCCAGCTCTGGCCACAGGATTGTGCGGAGGGCCAGCAGTGCTGGCGAGAGCAACACATGTACCCCCAACATAAGGACTAGGGACAGTGGTGGTTCTCAGTACAGCTCCCAGAGGGAACTGCAGGGTGACCCTACAACAGAGGGGCAGGACGGGACAACTCCCTACGGGTCCTCTATAGAGTTGACCATAGATGACATAGACCATGTCTATGACAACATAAGTTACGAGGACTTGAAACTGATGGTTGCTAAACGCGAAGACGCTGAAGTCACTCCCCACAAACCAGTCAGGGATTCTGTTCGCCCCAAGAGCACCCCCGAGCTGGCCTTCTCCAAGAGGCCAGCAGGACTTGAAGAGGAAAGTGCATCGCACTCCAGGAGAGAGGGAGCCTTCCCGGCCGGGGAGGCCTGGAATCACAGTGTGCACGGCCTCCAGGCAATGGAGGAGAATGTCTATGACACCATTGCACTCCCGGAGGCGCCCTCCCAGGACTTCAAGGGCAGCAGCCCAAAGCGTCCTGCAAGGAGCACCTTCCTGGGCTTGGAGGCCGACTTGGGGTGCTGTGATAGTCTGCGGGCCTCTCTTCCCAGGACAGCCTGCAGTTCAGTGAGGACGAGGCGCCCTACCCGCCAGGCCCCTCCGATAACGATTATCTGAGTTTGCTCTATAACTCCTTCGGCTGCAACTTGGCCCTAGCAGATCGGTCCATCTCCGATAAACTGTCTGAAGAAGTAGATGAAATCTGGAATGACTTGGAAAATTACATCAAGAAAAACGAAGTCAAAGCCAGAGACCGGCTCCTGGCCGCGTTTCCGGTTAGCAAGGATGACGTGCAGGAGCGGCCCCTGGCGGGCAGCGCCCCGGAGCTGAGCGCGCGCTCCCAGCTCTCGCTGCCGGCGGGCCCGGCTCTCCTCGCGCCTCCCGGAGACAGGCCCAGGCCGGCCCCCTGTGCCCTGGACCGAGCCCCGGCCGCCAAAGACCGCTCCTGCCTGAGTCTCCAGCGGCTGTCGCTGGCCAGCGACCTGCCGCCCGCAGAGAGTCCCTATGGTGTGGCCGGCGGCAGCCTGTCCCCAGTGGACCTAGAGAACCCTGAGCCCGGGACGGACAGTGTAGACAAGACCAGGAGCAGGGTTTTCCTGATGGCCAGGCAGTACAGTCAGAAGATCAAGAAGGCAAATCAGCTGCTAAAGGTGAAAAGCCCAGAGCTGGAACAGACGCTCAGTAGCCCGCTGCAGAAGCCGGCGCCCAAGGACCTGGCGGCCATCCTGGAAGAGAAGAGGCAGGGCGGGCCTGCCATCGGTAGGTCCCAGGCGGCCCTTCTCTTCCTGAGGACCGGCAGGGAGTCGCGCTGCGGTTCTAAATGCCCCTAGCGCTGTGAGGATGCCGCCACCCCGATGCTCATTCTCACAGCGAGACCACGGGCTCACTGACACGCAGAGCACCCACCCCGTCACACCAGTGGGTCTGGAGGGGTTCCTGGTGTCTGTGACGTCATCACTCCAGATACACTGAAGCGGCTTTCTCTAATTTAATCTAAGGCTGAAAAATAGCCTTCAGTTTCCCTGGTGGCATCTAGAGCTTTTCCCCTGTGCATCAGTGTGTAAAAGGAGTAGCTGGGTAGCGGAGTGAAGAGTTTAAGGTTTGGACACACATGGAATAGGATTGCTTTTTGCTCCAGAATCCCAACAATAATGCCTACTCATCCTAACAAAGACAAAAAGGAGTCCCTTCTGCAGTTTTTTTTTTTTAACTGTTCATACTAACCCAGCTGTTTCCATGTGTCACTTTTTCTTTTTTTTAATAGCTGCTATAATCCATCTGATACTATGTCATTTAATAGTCTCAGGTATGCTTTCAAGGAATTTAATTCTTTTAGTCAAGCCTCCTTTGGGGTCAGAACTAAACCTGGATCACAATTGTGATATTGGTACCATTAGGGTTGAAAGAAGGAGATAATCATGTTTGACTTTTTCTCTATTATAAAGAAGTACAGGGAATTCCCTGGTGGTCCTGTGGTTAGGACTTGACACTCTTACCACAGGGTCCCAAATTCAATCCCTGGTGAGGGAACTAAAATCCTGCACACCTCAGGACATGGGAAAAAATATACATATCCCCTGGCTAAATTACACAGGGTTCTCGGTGGAACCCAGGCATCTATGTGAATAAAGCACAGGATTGTCATGGAAAGAAAAAAACCTGAGGGTGCTGTCACCTGAGGAGTTTTTCACATCCAGATTCAGAGAGATTTCTGGGGGTAGGCTCAGGAATTTGAGTTTTGTAAACTGTGGACTTTCCATCCTGTTTTAGGAATCCCTGCCCTAGATCTTGTAAGAATTGCCTCTGTATCAAATGAGAGGAGACAGTTCTCCAATTAGAAGTAAAAACCAGATGGCTCATTATCTGGGCATGTCTTATTAATTAGCTTGATGGCAACTTGGCTCATCTGGCCAGCTTGATGCCACTGACTTTCTGTCTTTGGGACTGCTTTCTTAGGTGGGAACCAGAGAATAAGAAGCAGGTATCAGAGTCCTAAGTGAACTCAACAAGTTGCATGACCAGAATCTGTAGGGAAAAAAATTTTTAAGTTTGGGAATGTTTAAGAATTATCATACAGTAAGATTTCTAACATTTAGGGATGTTAAGCCCTGGAAATGTTACCTGAAGCATTTTACAAACTCTTTGACTTGTTCTTCTTTTTAAGTAAAATAAAGGTTAAAAGTGATCTGTATACAAATATGATAAAGGCCGGATCGCATATATTTTTCTCTTTGCAATAACATGCTTGAATTAATTCACATCCCTTTTCCAACTCTAGTGTTGCTAAACTGGTTTGTTGTTACACGTAGAACAAGTGACTGAATTCCAGCTGCAGGCAGGCTGTTTTAGAGCATAAGTGGCGTATTGGCAATGCAACCACTGCCTGAATCCAGGCTAGGGCACCTCAGAATGAGAGCAAATATAATAGTGAGGTTTCACTTGAGGATAGATTGATTAGGCCAGCACATTATCCTTTAAAAAGAGGTAATTGCTTGAGGCACATTGTTTGGAATATGGACCATCCATTAACCATACAAAGTTCTAACCCTGGTAGAAGCCAGGTCTCAATACTGAATCATGAGGACTCAGGACAACTTTGCATAGTTCTTTTTACCCACCTTTTTGGGCTTTCCTGGTGGCTCAGAAGGTTAAAGTGTCTGCCTGCAATGCAGGAGACCTGGATTCGATCCCTGGGTTGGGAAGATCCCCCTGGAGAAGGAAATGGCAACCCACTCCAGTACTCTTGCCTGGAGAATCCCATGGAGGAGGGAGCCTGGTAGGCTACAGTCTATGGGGTCACAAAAAGTCAGACACAACTGAGTGACTTCACTTTCACTTTCACCCACCTTTTAAATATTAAGTAGATTTCCCTTGGGGTTTTTTTTTGCCTTTTTTTTTGTTGTTGTTGTTGTTCTCTTTGTTTTGCCTACTGGTGTCTTCCTGGGCTCCTATAGGATCTTTTTATTTTTCACCTCTGTGTCTGGGCCCTTTCTCCACGTGGTGGGCTACCTACCATCAACGTTCTGAGATCTTTCCAGAGTCACCTTCTGAGAGTGATGTCTCCCCCTGCTGGCTGGCGGGAGTATATCCCTAGGGCCGGCCTCCTCTAGACCTGAGGACTCTTCCATCTGGGTGGATCGAGACCACTTCCTGTGCCCACCAGGCTTTCAATCAGTTGACATGATGACTCCTTTTCTCTCTCTTGTTTATCTGGGCACAGGACATCGTAATCGAATGGACCGATTCTCCAGACTTCTCCGTATGGGCCTTGCCACTTTGCCAGGAGCTTGCTCTCGGTGTTGTGCAGAAGGAGGAACGCCCTATTCACCTGCTGAAACTCTCCAGCACCTTTATTGAACTCTCTAGCCGGGGTCTAGAGGCCCCGGGCCGGGCCACACTTCCGCCTATAAGTCACCCAACCAGGTCTAGTCCCTCCCACCTTTTGGAGCATGTTGTAGCGTGATGGTCATCTTGTCCCATCAGGGACAAGAGACCAAAGAAGCTTTGGGTTCCTCCTGACAGTCTTAGAGACCAAAGAAGCTTTGGGTTCCTCCTGACAGTCTTAGAGACCAAAGAAGCTTTGGGTTCCCTCCCCACCCCCCACACACACTTTTTTTTTTTTTTCTTTTTTTGGTGATATTTTACATAGGAGAAGACTCCATACAGGTTTGAGGAATTTTCCTCCTTGTATAAAGTAAGAAAGGCAAAATAACATTTTGTTCTCTACACCCAAGCAACATCAGAAGCATTGATTTTAATCCTGTCTTGAAAATATTCTATTGCATACTTCTATCAATAAGAATCACTTCAAATTTTTGTCTGGAATGACAAGAATTTTCCCTTCTAAACCTAGAAAAAAGAAACCTGGGGTTGTAGAATAGTGATAATGTACTTGGTCTATAAAGACTGTTAATGCTAGAACTAAGAAAGAGGAAAAATGTTGATTCTGCTGACAGCTACTAAGTTTTCTAGGCTAGAGGTGTCGTCTTGAGCTGGCTATTTCCTATATATCTGACTAAGGGAATCTATTTCATGACAGCCTATTGCTCTGAAAGCTTGTCTCACATTCTTGTTGGCATCAGGCAAGTTATAGACTCTCTTAGAATGTCAAGCTGAGACCAAAAAGACACCACACTTAGACAGTCACAGAAAATTGTCTACTTATGAGATACTTTTTATTCCAAATTTATAAATGGTCAGCTTTCTATTATCTGAAGATAAATTGTGCCCATTATGAGTTGTATAAAAAATACATATGTTTATGTAGCATTTTACTAACACCTGTCTTTCTGCTTCTCCTTTTCCCGCTAAACCTGAATTCTTGGCTGCCTTTCCAGTCTTAGTGGTATAGTCTTAAGGAAGGCACCTTTATGTTTAACATATTTAGAATGAACGGAGGCAGTCCAAAACTTATCTGAGTAATTGAGTAGTTCTTGAGACCAATTTCTATCCAGAACTATGCTTGGATTTCTGTGGGGATTGTTCTGTGGCAGAGTAGATGGAATAATAAACCAGCTTAGATAAAACAGCTAACAACACAAGATTGTGTGCACGAATGCATACATACATACACAAGTGAAAGTGAAGTCGCTCAGTCATGTCTGACTCTTTGCGACCCCATGGACTGTAGCCCACCAGGCTCCTCTGTCCATGGGATTCTCCAGGCAAGAATACTGGAGTGGATTGCCATTTCCTTCTCCAGGGGATCTTCCCAACCCAGGGATCGAACCCAGGTCTCCTGCATTGCAGGCAGACGCTTTAACCTCTGAGCCACCAGGGAAGGCCATACATACACAAGCAACAGCTAAATATTATGGTGCATACTAGTATATAGGACTTCAGAGAAATAAGTTAGAAAAGGATCTATAGAAGTGATAGGGCTTATAGAGGGTCTTAAGAGGTAAATTGATTAAGGACTTGATTAAGCAAAGGAAGAAGAAAGTGTAATAAAGAAGAAAAAAGTATGAGAATACTGTGACTATTTTGAATAATACATGGTTTGAGACTTTTCTGGGTTTTTTTTTTTTTTTTTGAGATTTTCTAAAAATCAAGAGCTAACAGTTCTTATAAGGCTTTGGAGTTAAATTTTGGTGCTGCAGCAGTTTTACTGAATTTTTTAAATTAGCCCTCACTGCTCTCTCCCAAATTGTCATTTCTTGGAAGCTTGTGAAAGTACAGAGCCTTCCTGATTCAGCTGTAGCAGCAGGCTCAGAGCCCTGGTGTAGGTGAGAATGGCTCAGGAAGAACCGTCTTGACTTCCAGGTGGGACTGTTAACCAAAGACAGGCCTAAAGTTCCAGCTGACATTGGCTGCGTTTCATAGTTGACTAAACGTTGTATATTTCAGGACGGCTAAGTCCATGTAGGTTTTCAGTCTCTTAAGGGGTTACCAAATCTTAATTGGTATCAAGAGTCTTTACTATGCCCTTTAAGGAGTAATGGTTCAAGTTTTTGCTGCTAGATATTCTAAGCTAATAATCTCTGTCCTTCAAAGGAATTTGGACTCGAAAGCCTAAAGGATCTGAATGAATGCAGGGTCTAGAATGAGAAGATAAACACTATTTATCCTGATTCCGGGGCTTAAGGGGCAAGCAGTTTTGAGGAAGTCACAGTTAAAGGGCACACAGAATATCAGCAGCTTGTTGTCTGTCCTCACAGAAGACAAACTTGAAAGAAATGGCAGGAACGCAACTAAATGTTTAGTTTAACTTCAAGGAATGATTTGCTAGAAATAGCAATAGCTTCAAGTAGGAGATATGCCATCACTTGCTGGTCCTTATATACAGGATAGAGAGCTTCCTTTCATGGAGACTTTCTAGATGTGGTCTGAGCGATTTATAGGATTCATGGAATGCTTGGATGCTACAGTGGTCATATGGGTACCTGGACCGGGAGGTGAGGGGAGAAAACTTTTGAAATTGATGTCTCTGGGTTCTTTCTTCTAAATCATTCCTGGCCCAAGAGAATTCTCTATCCATATCTTGGTTCTGTTAATGTCTTTAGAAATGTCTGTCCTCTGGGACTTCCCTGGTTAAGACTCTGGGCTTCTACTTCAAGGAACAGGGGTTTGGTCTCCAGGCTAGGGAACTGAGATCCCACATGCCACCTGGCAGAGCCAAAAAGCAAAAATTGATAAATGGAAATGTCTGCCTCAGAAGTGGAGAAGAGAGGATAGGGCCTCATAGCTTAATCTGAAATGGCAATAGGTTTCATGGAAATAGTGGTAAAATCCTGTCCTGTAACCAGTACTAGAGAGCATTAGATTATGGATTATATGTACAGGATGATTCATTCTTAATGTCTTGAAAGCCAAGACATTAAGACTTGGAAGACTTGTCTTGGAAAACTTCAGTGGCCTGCTTCTCGATGATGGGAAAGGAGACGTGGGTCAGTCGGGACATGTAAGTCCTGGAAGTAAGGACCTCCTGTCAGCATGCCCGGGCAATGGCAGTGGAGGGCTGCCAGGAAACAGAAAGTACAGGAACAGCTGCTAGAAGCAGACTCTCTTGGGAGTAGTTGTCTGAGAGCAGCCAAGCCTGATGAGGCAGGGTTAGTGGCCATTGCATGGTGGGTGTGCTGCTTTTAATGACTACTTGAGTTATTTTTTGTTGACCAGGATTTAAGTGCTGACTTTCTTATTTTTATGATGCCTGTTTTTAACACTGACACTATTTCATGCTTGTAAAAATCACTAGAAATTTTCTTACCAACAGGGAACCCTTGCAGACCTGCTGTTGAAATAAAATAATCCAGAATTAGGTCAAATTAAATAAAGTTTTAGGTGGCCTTTTTTTTTATTATTAAACTGTGTTAGTTTAATTAATTGATTTAATTTGTGTTGCTTAGCATTTGATGCGGAGAAGGCGATGGCACCCCACTCCAGTACTCTTGCTTGGAAAATCCCATGCACGGAGGAGCCTGGTAGGCTGCAGTCCATGGGGTTGCGAAGAGTCAGACACGACTGAGCAACTTCCCTTTCACTTTTCACTTTCATGCATTGGAGAAGGAAATGGCAACCCACTCCAGTGTTCTTGCCTGGAGAATCCCAGGGAAGGCGGAGCCTGGTGGGCTGCTGTCTATGGGGTCGCACAGAGTCGGACATGACTGAAGTGACTTAGCAGCAGCAGCATTTGATGATTTCTCATCCTCAAACTTTAAAGTCCTGTCTACTGTTTAATATTTTAAATATGTTATTAGACATTCTTAGTTTTTAAATCTTCACATGCAGAAATGATTCTGTGTATATTTATTGTTTTAATACTTGCCTTCCAGGTGCCAGGATTGCTGAGTATTCCCAACTGTATGACCAGATTGTATTCAGAGAGACCCCCTTTAAGACTCAGAAGGATGGCTGGGCCAGCCCTCAAGACCCCTCCAACCTCAGTTCTGCGTCACCTTCCCACGCCCAGCAAGGTAGTGAGGACTGGCTTTTGCATTCAACCTATAGTAACGGAGAGTTAGCTGACTTCTGTCCCTGGCCAGAGCAAGACTTAAAGTCAAAATATCCCACCTTAGAGATCAATACAAGAAGTACCCCAAGACAACTGTCCGCAGCTTGCTCCGTGCCTTCTCTTCAAACCTCCAACCCTCTGCTGGGCTCCGTGCAGAGACACAGCGTGGTGGTTAGCCAGCCAAACAAAGAGAACTCCTGCCAGGGCCATCTTTACAACTCTCTGGGTCGGAAAGGAATCAGTGCTAAATCTCAGCCTTATAACAGGTCCCAGTCGTCTTCCTCCATCCTGATAAACAAGTCTGCAGACTCCATCAACTACCCTAGTGAAGTGGCGAAGAAGCAGCCTGTCTCTCTACACAGAAGTTCAAGGTGGGAGAGTCACCAGGACTTGCTGCCAAGTATTGCTGACTCAGGTCAATTTAAATATGTTATTAGAACATTCTTAGTTTTTAAATCTTCACATGCAGAAATGATTCTGTGTATATTTATTGTTTTAATACTTGCCTTCCAGGTGCCAGGATTGCTGAGTATTCCCAACTGTATGACCAGATTGTATTCAGAGAGACCCCCTTTAAGACTCAGAAGGATGGCTGGGCCAGCCCTCAAGACCCCTCCAACCTCAGTTCTGCGTCACCTTCCCACGCCCAGCAAGGTAGTGAGGACTGGCTTTTGCATTCAACCTATAGTAACGGAGAGTTAGCTGACTTCTGTCCCTGGCCAGAGCAAGACTTAAAGTCAAAATATCCCACCTTAGAGATCAATACAAGAAGTACCCCAAGACAACTGTCCGCAGCTTGCTCCGTGCCTTCTCTTCAAACCTCCAACCCTCTGCTGGGCTCCGTGCAGAGACACAGCGTGGTGGTTAGCCAGCCAAACAAAGAGAACTCCTGCCAGGGCCATCTTTACAACTCTCTGGGTCGGAAAGGAATCAGTGCTAAATCTCAGCCTTATAACAGGTCCCAGTCGTCTTCCTCCATCCTGATAAACAAGTCTGCAGACTCCATCAACTACCCTAGTGAAGTGGCGAAGAAGCAGCCTGTCTCTCTACACAGAAGTTCAAGGTGGGAGAGTCACCAGGACTTGCTGCCAAGTATTGCTGACTCAGGTCAACAGGGCCTTGAAAAACGCTCAGATCTCACTCTCCAGGACTCGCAGAAAGTTCTGGTAGTGAATAGAAATTTACCTTTAAGTGCTCAAATAGCTACCCAGAACTATTTTTCCAATTTCAAAGAGACTGAAGGAGACGAAGATGACTATGTGGAGATCAAGTCAGAAGAAGATGAGTCAGAGTTAGAGCTGTCTCACAGTCGGAGGAGGAAATCTGACCCAAAGATTACAGACTCTGACTTTATGGATGAGGTTGCGGCCACTCGACTGCTTACTCTTTGAATAGTCCGTGCGCTCCAAAAAAGCCAGTAAGTGGCAAACTTGGGATTTCGCCGTATCTGACGCCGTACAATGATCCCGACAAACTAAATGACTATCTCTGGAAGGGGCCATCTCCCAATCAGCAAAATATTGTCCAGTCTCTAAGGGAAAAATTCCAGTGTCTTAGTTCAAGCAGCTTTGCCTAAAGGTTCTTAAGAGTAGCTGTCTCAATTAACTTCTTACTATGCTCATGAGTTACAGATTCTGAGAGGTGTTTTGTATGCACCAGATTAAAACAACTTTGTAATAACCAGAGATGTAAAATATACTTTCTTTAATAGCACAATTTTTTGAAACGGCTGGCGATCAGCCAGGATTGTACTGTAGCAAATGTCAGCACGTAACAGTTTTCTGATGCTGATGGTCTTCATGTTTCACGTAAGTCAATCTTCCTTGAAATTTTTTAGACTTTTTTCTTTTTAACATGATAGCCATGGTATTTTTTTCCCCCTCTCCTGACAATTAGTACTAAGACTTTAAGAAATACAATAATCCTCTCCTATTATCTGGAAGCCACTAGTTAGTTTTATCCTAGGACTCAGAGGCAGACAAGGAAGGAAAAAGAAAGGAAACTAAAGCTGTCTAAAGGATTATGCTTACCTGTGACATTTCTGTTAAATTCATGACAAGACTCTAAAAAACCTCAAATGAGGGATCTCTAATCAGAATATTGTCCAGATACCCATTTTAGGGTTTCTATGCTGACTTCCTTATATCAGTTCATTATAGTGCAGAAAGTGTGTAATTATTGGAAATTAGAATGTAAGATGACCAATCTTCTGTAAGCAAAAATTCTTACCTGTATTCCTGAACAAAGCCTGAAGAATGTGCTGCTCATTATGTATTTTATGTTCCATGGGGTTAAATGAATTATTCCCTTAATGGTTTAAAACCAAGTGCAAGAAAATGCAAATCAACTTTTTAGAAAAAATGGGTTGACGTCTGGGTACAACTTATTATCTCATCATGTGACGGTTGAGGGTAGGAAGCAGATAGAAACCTCCACTACTTTTTATGCCTGTTTTTATTCAACACGAAGTAAACCATAAGCTAAAACAATGTTCTTTAAACCTCGCCTTCCCAGAGCAGTTGTGCAGATGTCTTTTCATGAGTTTTGTGCTCATCCCGATAACCTGAACCCAGCCTTGATGATTTTATTGATGGCCATGAAATTTATTTTCTAATCCAGACACAATATGGCAGTCTTTTTCCATTGTTTGGGGGCATGCAGAAGAGCAGAATCTTTGGTCACTAAGTTCTGACTAGTCATATCTTACTTTCATGTTGTAATTGTGGCCTTTAAATAGCAGTTCACTGTGATATTATGTGCTGATACCACTCTTTATGGAAGGGAACAGAAAAACAAAAGCAAGACCTTGTGAGTGAAACACAAAATTAAAGAAGCTGAAGAGAAAAATGATAGCGGATTTATTGCTGCTTTCTAAAAATATTTTATTGAAGACTCCAATCAATGAAAAAAGAATATTTTCTCAAATAGTGGCCTTTGCATTCTCATTTTAGCTACATTCTGTGGTCCCTTCCCCATCCTCTGTTTTCATCTTAAAAGATATGATAATCTGTATAGGGAAATGGGATCTGGGCTTTTCATTTAAAGATAAGCAATGATGTTGATTTGAATCAGTAATCTGAGTCATCTTAGCATAATTCTTTTTTTCTCTTTAAGTGCTATACCTCTTGTACTTAAGAACATAAAATGTGACCATCCTTATACACAGGTACCTAAGGCATTCCTTTTCTAAGTAACAAAAAAATAACCCATTTCTTCTTTTTCCATACTGTACTTCTTGTAGCTTATAAAACAAAGTCTATATTGACAAACCGTTTTCTGGAAACATTTCTTCTTTCATTGCCTTTCTTTAAACATAACATGAGTTTTCAAGATGAAGCAGTATCAGAAAAGAGAAGCATTGTCACAGAGTGTGGATTCTCAGACTTGCTAGAGATATTTGTAAATGTTTTACAAAACAAAGTTACCTGACTTTCTTGTCCCAGGAACAGTTCCCCAGTTCTGCTTTTTAGTTTGTAAGACCCAAATTCTGTATTATCCATATACTCTGGTGTCTTACTCTCAGAAATTATTAATTCTCCACACCAGTCCTGTTGCACGACTTTGATATTACTTATAAGAATACGCCCTGCTGCACGAAGGCTGCTGTCTTACTGTATAAAATGTCTGTATGGTTGTCTTTAGGTTCTAGGACAAATCTGTAGTTCTGTACACCCCCCTGTCAGCCAGGATGCAGATTTTGAGATCTGTGTGTACATATATCATCAGGTTCATATTTTCCCTCAAAGTTATCCATTGAATGCTCTTGTTTAAAATAGTTTCAAAAAATAAAATAGTTTCTTTGGGAGGTGGGGTAGGGATGTATATAATTGCAGGGAAAGAGTTATATGTACTTAAGTGTATGTCAAGTTCTTATTAGGTCTCTGTACTGAAGATTTAATTGTTTTTATAAGTTCACTTTTCACCTACTTTGTTCTTTGTGCAAAAAAAAAACAAAACAAAACCGTGCATCTTGGAAAACAGTTTAAATACTGTATATAGATTATGAAAGTTAGTAATGCTCATTATTTAATAAAGTTTGTAAAGTACAAAGCAAAATACAGTGTGAATTAGTGTGTTGATTCTAGAAAGATCAAGATTTGTCTGAAGTATACTACTGTACTAGTTTGCCTTGTCTTAGGTACTGTGTAGAAAATAATTCAGGGTGGAATTCCCTGGTGAATCAGTGGCTAGGACTCTGTGCTTCTGCATGTGGGGCACAGATCTGACCCCTGGTCAGAGAAATAAGATCACACATGCCTCTCAGTGTGGCCAAAAAAAACAGAGAGAGAGAGAAAAGAAGTGTAGAAGTGTCACAGTAGCCTGTGACAGACCATTTTCTGTATCTTTTGATTATTTTTCAAATATTAAATTTAGCCTGAGATTATCATACCTTTCTTTAAAATTCCCTTTAGGCTAAGTGCCTTACCTATGACTGGCTTTCACGGTGAGAGAAGATCCTAGAACAGCCTAGCAGGCAGTGGTGGGGTTGAAGACAGGTGAGATAGAAGAGATGGGCCCAGAATGCTGAGATATTTTCAGTGCCAACAGGCAAACTTCCCTACTTCACTCCGGTGGTGCAAGCCCATGGGCAAAGCCCACTTTGTGTATCTGTGGTAAACAACAAAACTTGATTTTCCTGACCATGGCTGATTCACAGTGCGCCATACAATAGGAGAAGAAGAGAAGCAAGCAGTTTCACGTCATTATTTCTAAAACCATGTTTATTCAGCTCAAACGTAAGAGAACAGGGTGGGGATAACAAGTAAACCATCCACTCTGTGGGGCAAACACAAGCCTTTAGGTATCTTACTGTTTGTATGGAAAGGTGTGCACGTGTGTTAAGTCACACTTCAGCTATGTCTGACTCTCTCTGACCCCGTGGACTGTAGCCCATCAAGTTCCTCTGTCCCTGAGATTCTCCAGGCAAGAATACTGGAGTGGGTTGCCATGCCCTCCTCCAGGGGATCTTCCCAACCCAGGGATGGAATCTATGCCTCTTATGTCTCTCGCATTGGCAGCTGGATTCTTTACCACTAGCATACCTTGGGAAGCTCCAAGGCAAAGTATGGCTGTCCATACAAGCATCCCAAGACCATGGGTAAGCAAATTCCTTCTTGTATATACTAGTGAAATCAGAGGCTATAAACTGGTGACCTGGAGTCTGAAACTGGTTTTCACAATTTTAAAAAGTTTTAACATAAAAATCCAAATTTTCACCTTCTTTAAAATAAAAAAACAATAGAGCAAGTCTCTTTGGGCCTGGATTCTGATGAAGTGACTCTGAGATCTGAGGATGAAATTTAAAGGTGAGTATCATCCTAAAATTCTGAAAGAGATGGGAATACCAGACCACCTGACCTGCCTCTTGAGAAATCTGTATGCAGGTCAGGAAGCAACAGGTAGAACTGGACATGGAACAACAGACTGGTTCCAAATAGGAAAAGGAGTACGCAAGGCTGTATATTGTCACCCTGCTTATTTAACTTCTCTGCAGAGTACATCATGAGAAACGCTGGACTAAGAAACACGAGCTGGAATCAAGATTGCTGGGAGAAATATCAATCACCTCAGATTTGCAGATGACACCACCCTTATGGCAGAAAGTGAAGAGGAACTAAAAAGCCTCTTGATGAAAGAGGAGAGTGAAAAAGTTGGCTTAAAGCTCAACATTCAGAAAACGAAGATCATGGTATCTGGTCCCATCACTTCATGGGAAATAGATGGGGAAACAGTGGAAACAGTGTCAGACTTTATTTTTTGGGGGTCCAAAATCACTGCAGATGGTGACTGCAGCCATGAAATTAAAAGATGCTTACTCCTTGGAAGAAAAATTATGAGCAACCTAGATAGCATATTGAAAAGCAGAGACATTACTTTGCCGACTAGGGTCCGTCTAGTCAAGGCTGTGGTTTTTCCAGTGATCATGTATGGATGTGAGAGTTGGACTGTGAAGGCTGAGCGCCGAAGAATTGATGCCTTTGAACTGTGGTGTTGGAGAAGACTCTTGAAAGTCCCTTGGCCTGCAAGGAGATCCAACCAGTCCATTCTAAAGGAGATCAGTTCTGGGTGTTCTTTGAAAGGACTGATGCTAAAGCTGAAACTCCAGTACTTTGGCCACCTCATGCGAACAGTTGACTCACTGAAAAGACTCTAATGCTGGAGGGATTGGGGGCAGGAGGAGAAGGGGATGACAGAGGATGAGATGGCTGGATGGCATTACTGACTCGATGGACGTGAGTTTGAGTGAACTCCAGGGGTTGGTGATGGACAGGAAGGCCTGCGATTCATGGGGTCGCAAAGAGTCAGACACAACTGAGCGACTGAACTGATCATCCTAAAAGGTGGTGACGTAAGCAGATAAGGTACCGTGTCCCCAGAGAAAGAGAAACAGGTGTGGCTTTCTTGATATAAGAGAAGCCATTTTTGGCCTAAGCCATTTTAGGATCTGAGCGTGGCCAAAATGCTTGCCCTTTACAGGTCTCAGTAATTAATGCTCTCCAGGGAACAAAAGTGGGGCTTTCCAAGTGGCACAGTGCTAAAGAATCTGCCCGCCAATGCAGAAGACAGAAAAGACTCTAGTTCGACCCCTGGATTGAAAAGAATCTGTGGAGTAGGAAATAGCAGCCCACTCCAGTATTCTTGCCTGGAGAATCCCCTGGACAGAGGAGCCTGGCAGGCTACAGTCCATAGGGTCACAAAGAGTCGGACACGACTGAGCAAACACACAACAGGGAACAAGAGTACAGATTGTTATCAGGCAGGAGAAGCAACACTATCAAAGACAAGTACGTGAGTTGTGCAAGGACTCTTTCCATGATAAAGATCAGCCTGAGCACTCAACCACCAAAGCAGATCAACCGGAACATAAGGGGTGATAATGCTGACCTAGCTTCTTACCAGGTTGTCTTGCCAGTTTTCCCCATTTTCAGACTTGTTGACCTCTATCCTCCTAAGTCTTAGCCAGCATAATACTTCTAAACACAGAACCAAATCTTGCACAAAGGCCCCCAAATCTGTCTCAGCATTTCCTTTTGCATGCATGGCCTTCCCACTACCATTCAGGACAGAACCTGCCCAGTCCTCAACATTTAGCTCAAAAATCACTATTAAGAACTGTGGAGGGTCTGGGATTTTACTCAGCTTGCACACTAAGAAGTTAGCCTACCTCCGCATCAGAGGTCATGACCACTTTCAGCAGCACAGGCAGCATGAGCTTCTCATTTGCATTGGTTCCTCTTGCTTCTCCAAGGCCCATAGGGGCCTGCAGAGAAGCTACACTCTGCCCAGATCCGCACGGTGGGGTGGTTTTGTTAGGTAGTTAGACATTAACCACAAGGAGGTGACAGAGGCAAAAAAGAAAAGCAAGAGGGGAATAATCAAGCTAAGCACCAACAATCTGGGGACCCTCCCCTGACAGTAGCAGCAAAGAGGTGATGGTGGCTATAGAAGGGAGCAAAGCAGTCCAGCTAGTCCTCACCTTGGAGACTCCCCCCCCCTCACCCAGGACAATGGAAACTGTGATCAGCTGGTGGGCAATTTATCCTGATAAAGACGGAGCGCAGTAACAGGAGAGAATGTCCCTGGGCTGCACATGCTGTGTGTGTGTGTGTTCTCAGTCATGTCTAACTGTTTGCAACTGCATGGACTGTAGCCTGCCAGCCTCCTCTGTCCATGGGATTTTCCAGGCAAGAATACTGGAGCGGGTTGCTATTTCCTCCTCCAGGGGAATCTTCCCAATCTAGGAATCGAACTTGCGTCTCTTGCATCTCTTGCGTTGGCAAGCAGATTCTTCAGCATTGCACTACCTGGATAGCCCCATATACACTCTGGATCGAGCCCAGATCCCCTGCATTGCAGGCAGATTCTTTACCAGGTGAGCCAGAAGGGAAATCCCATATAAATTCTAGTAAACACAAACTCATTATACCAACATCATAATAAAATCTACATGTGGTTTTGGCCTCCCTCTGGAGAAGGCAATGGCACCCCACTCCAGTACTCTTGCCTGGAAAATCCCATGGACAGAGGAGCCTGGTAGGCTGCAGTCCATGGGGTTGCTGAGGGTCAGACACAACTGAGTGACTTCACTTTCACTTTTCACTTTCATGCATTGGAGAAGGAAATGGCAAACCACTCCAGTGTTCTTGCCTGGAGAATCCCAGGAATGGGGGAGCCTGGTGGGCTGCCGTCTATGGGGTCGCACAGAGTTGGACACGACTGAAGTGACTTGGCAGGTGGGTTTCTCTTAATGAATCAAGAGTAGGGGCATATGCAATAATGAACTTGTTACAGAACTTGGGACAGTCAATCAAACAGCAATCATCGCCCATGATGGCACCCCATCTCCTCTCCCTGTCACTCACCCATGACCTGTCACTCACCCATAAGTGCATTCTGCCTCCTGGCAGAATAACTCCTTATAAACATACTTAAGCCTGTATGGGAGGGCTGGTTTCACTTTGCAGAAACAGCCGGATCTCCCTCTGAGAGTGTATCTATGTTTTAATAAATTTTGCTTGTGCTGAAGCCTGAAGAGGTAGTTTGCAAATTTTTGCTTGCTATCTCTAGGACTGAGATAGCTGCTCTGGGTCTCCCATTGACTTCCTTGGTTAAAGCTCTCTGACACAATGCATGCCTACCCATCTAACATCTCCACAGCTGAGAAGTGCTGGATTTAGGAATCCTTTATCTTAAAGAGTTACTGGCCAACTTGTCCAAACTTTGACCTTGTTGGGAGGTATTATCTAACTCTGGAGGCAGCAAACTATTTGCCTTCTGCCCTGGAGGGAGACACTATCTTCCAAGGTTGTTTACTCTACAAATATCCTTGCCACAGTAGCCTAGAACAAGACTGACATAAGACAGAGATGCAAAATGCAGGAGACCCATAGAGACTGTCTCAGAGCAATCATATTGTTACCCCAAAATTGGTTTGCCTCTTGGTGGCTGTCAAGTCCAAAGACACAACCAGGCCAAAAATGGGGAGAAGGATTTATTACTTGCAGCAAGTAAGGAGGACACTAGTGATGTTTCCCAAAGCAGTGTCTCCCCAACAGCAAAGTTGGGGAACATTTTAAGGTAAGGGTACATGCCTACTTATGAAGGGGTTTGGGCAGGATAACTCTGCATAAAATTTGGGTAAAGGTTGACACAGTCCAAACTTTACTTGACGAAAGTTGGAAAAGGTTAACATCATCATCCTTTAGGTTCCAGTTGATCTGATGGAAGCTTCTTATGACTCTCCAGGTCTGGGAAGGTGCCTCTTCTTAACACTTATAACACCAAACCTTCCTGCTTTATAGCTTTCCATCAACATGCCTATTTTTTTGTGCCAGTTATGCACAGAAAACTGACACCTGAGCTTGTGTCTATCTTATTAAGTGTTGATTCCTTCACTCTAGGATAGAGGCTGGTATAGGAATATTCACTCTAGGAATACTGGATTTAGGAATCCTTTGTCTTAAAGACTTACTGGCCAACTTGCCCAATCTTTGACCCTGGAGGGAGGCATTATATTAACTCTGTGGACAGCAAACATTTCTGTCTTCTGCCCTGGAGGAATACATAAATATTATATTAACCATACATATATATTCCCTATTGGAAATAAACCTTGTTTGATCTATGTGCAAATGTTATTGCAAAGTGTTACAGGAAAGAGAGTGGGGTGAGAAAAAGGATGGTCACATCCCAAATCATGTCTGAGTCCCTGGGACAGCCGCCAAAAGAGAGTTCTTGGCTTTGTACAGAAAAGAATTCAAAATCAACCCATAGTAAAGTGAAAGGTTTATTCAGGGAGGAAACATATTCTGGGTGTGGGCCATCTCAGAAGGCAAGAGAGGCCCCAGGCAATGGGGTTGTCAGTTTTTATGCATGCAGGCATTCTCAGCTGCTCAGTCATGTCCCACTCTTTGGGACCCCATGGACTGTAGCCTGCCAAACTCCTCTGCCCGTGGCATTATGTAGGCAACAATACTGGAGTGGATTGCCATTTCCTTCTCCAGGGGATCTTCCCGCCCCAGTGATTGAGCTTCCATCTCCTGCATTGGCAGGTGGATTCTCTACCTCTGAGCCTCCTAGGAAGCCAGACTATGAGTATATAAGAACCCAAATAGCTCTCATCTGAAAGGTAAGCACCTTACACTCAGGCCCTCCTGTTGACTTCAGGGTGGGGCTGGAGAAGAGGTAAAGGTGAGCAAAGGACAGAAGCCCACATGAGGATTTGAAGAGGTTGAGTAAAATACATTAACTAACTTGATCAGCCCAGGCATTTGTTGTTCTAGACCTTAAGGTGATTTTTAAAAATTATATCTAAGATCACAGTTAATCATATTATGAGACAGACCTGAGTACAATGTCAAACACCTAAAATTTTTTAAGATTAGAAACTGTATAATACAGTTAAAAAAAGAAAACCTACAAGGCCTCTAGGTAAACTTTATTATTAAACTTTAATGTGAGATCTAATTTAAAGATAGAAAGTATCACTTTAAAGGTATGGATCATCATATGGTTTTGGTGATGACTGAAAACATTCTCCAAAGTGCCTTCCTCAAGGCGGTTTGTAGCACAATGCATGGCCTGAGTCGTTTCCGTAATAGGGATTACAGTCACAAGTTAAGTTTTTTTGGCTCACCGTTCCCGATCAGTTTAGCTTAGGAGTACTGGTTTTGACTTGTTCTTCTCTATTCAAATTTTTCTTTCATGTAGAATATTCCATTAAGTGCTGGGAAGCCGTCTTTGGGACCTGCTGTGCCATGCTTAACCATGCAGTTCAAAAACTGCAATTCAGTGCAATCAGGAGGCTTGCCTTTTTCTATGAAGATGTGGCTATGCTGTTTATCCTCCGCTTCCCTGTGCTGTTTCTTTTCCACTTAACATTTTCAGCAGTTATAAATTTTCTGAGAACTGCATCTGCAAAGGAAGATGGGTAAATATTGCCATCACAGGTGCGACTCCAATTCACCTTCCCACCTCTCCCCTGACACATAGAAAGCCTTCAACGCACAGCTACGGAACAAGCAAATTAAATAATGTAATTTTTCACATCAGAACTGGAAACAATACAAACAATGTGAGGAAAAGGTAAAATAAATTATAGTCTATCCACAAAATAGGTTATAATATATAATCATTAGAGGTCATGATTTCAAATATTATCCTTTCCCAATTTCATGAAAACAAATACAGCAAGTGAAGAAGAGGCCTATGGTTGAAATTTTATAAAAGAATTTCAAACAAAATTAAGAGATAAAAATTAACAGTTATGACTTGGCGATAGTATTGTGGGTGATTTTATTTTTTCCTTTAGGTTTTTCTATATATACGTTATCAATAATAATACATATATTGGAAATGCACGTTCATTTCCAGCTTCAGATCCTCTGGTGTTTTCTCTTGATTCTCCTCCAGAAACAGCAATGCGTTTCACTTTCATTATCTCAGAAAACAACTCTGTCCCCATCAGCTCTCACCTCCAGTTCCTCCATTTCCCCTGCCCTCAGCCGTAAGCAAACCCTGGCATTTTATGTCTCTATAGATTTGTCTATCCTGGACATTTCCTGTAAACAAGATTGTACAATAGTGGTCTCACAAAGACAAAGACAGTTCACAGTCTTTGTAAATATTACTGTAGTCAGCACTCATCAGATGGAGGGGCAAACTGTCACCACAGTTGTGGAGTTACTGTTGGAAACTCCTGATGGTAGATTAGATAAGTTTCAAAAGAAAAGGCTTTTTTCTTTTTAAGGACAGTTTCAGGCTCACAGCAAATTTAAGAGGAAGGTACAGAGATTTCCCATAAATTCCCTGTGAACTGGGTGATTTTCATTTTCGTGACCAGTGACCCACGTTCAGCAGCATCCAATGAATGTTCATTAAATGAAAGTGTTAAGTCGCTCGGTCATGTACAACTCTGCGACCCCATGGACTGTAGTCCACCAGGCTCCTCTGCCCATGGGATTCTCCAGGCAAGAATACTGGAGTGGGTTGCCGTTTCCTTCTCCAGAGGATCTTCCCCACCCAAGGATCAAACCCACATCTCTTGCACTGCAGGCGGATTTTTCACCTCCTGGTAAAGAATATGCCTGAAATGTGGGAGACCTGGATTCGATCCCTGAGTGGGGAAGATCCCCTAAAGAAGGAAACAGCTACCTACTCCAGTATTCTAGCCTGGAGAAGTCCACGGACTATATAGTGCATGGGATTGCAAAGAGTTGGACACAACTGAGTGACTTTCACTTTCACGATTTACCATCTGAACCACCAGGGCAACCTGTGTCTCTACGGACAATGTGAGTTATGACGTGGTGACTTTGATTGTGTTTCTTCAGCTGTAGCAACAGCATTGTCTAGTGGTATTGTCAGTGTCTGGAGGACTTGTTCTGGTTTGCAGTGTCCTTACAGGTTGTTTGACCTTGGGTCATTCTTTGGTTGTTCTGGATCACAGTTGCCTCATCAATAAAATAAAGGACAGGATCATTTTCCAGATCCTTTTACAGGCTAACTTTGTGTGAATCTTTAAGCGGTGTTTTGGGGCAGCTGATTAAAAAAAAAAACAAAAAAAAAACTACCACAGGTTCTTTCACTGCTATTTCCATTAAATGTTGGTCCACTATTTATAATGAGACACATAAGCCTCTGAGGGTTTTAAGACTTGCCCAAGATTATCAGGACAGTAGCTGAACAGGCCATTCAGGTCTCCCTTCTGATGTTTATATGTTTGTGTAACGCAGCAGGTCGCTACGGCGCATTCCTGGAACAGACCACCCCCCACCACCCCTTTGTCCTCCACCTGCCTCTTATTTGTAGAAAAACTTTAGCCTCCCAGACTTTGCCCAAGTTCCAAAGAATAAACTTAATCAGAGAAGCGAGAAAGTGCAGAAACAAAGTAAACAGCCAAGTAAGACCAAAATAATTATTAACAGTTTAGTTCTTAGACAAAGTCAAGGACCTTTTGTTCCTCCTCAAAGGCTATAGATAATATTCTGAGACATACTCTTTGAGCTGTTCTATGGAGAGTGAAACCCCCACTAGATCAAAGCAGTTAATTTATGTTGCCCACAAGAATATAGACCCAGGACCAGCTGAACCAGTAGGTTGATGATATTGACTCAGAATTACCTCACCATCAATCGATCAGGAGAATGTCCATGAGCTGATCATGCATTTTGAAACCCTCTTCCTCAACTTATCTTTAAAAACCTTTCCCTGAAAACTACTGGGGAATTTGAATCTTTTGCAAGTTCTCCTTGTTTGGCACCTGCATAAATCCTTGCACTTTTCCTTCATCACAACCTGATGTCAGTAGGTTGGCTTTAATGCGCCCTTGCGAGTGGACCCAGGTTTAGTTTGGTAACACCTGTACAAGACACAACTATGATTTTGCTTCCGCTTGTTAAAAGGTGGTAATACCCACCTCACACGTTTGTGAAATGTTAGCTATTGCTGTGATAAACAATCTGTCCGTCAGTGTGGGTTTGATCCCTGGTTCCAGAAGATGCCCTGGAGAAGGAAATGGCAACCCACTCCAGTATACTAGGTGGAAAATCCCATGGACAGAGGAGCCTGGTGTGCTACAGCCCATAGGGTTGCACAGTTGACACTACCCAGCGACTAAACAAACAAAAGCTATGTCAGATGTGGCAATTAGCCTTGCAATAAAGAAAATATAGACAGCAGTATAAGATTAAGACATGATCCCTGAAGGCCTGCAAACCAAACTAATCTTTCTGGATTCCAACTTTCTCCAGGTTGAAAATCAGAACAGAACACATTAACCTTTTTTAGGACTAAATGCCGTGTCTCTCCAACATCTCCTACAGATTTTAGCTGCTGGAAAAACCAGTGTCCATAACTTGTCCCTTTATTCCTCTTTTACCTGGGATTTATAAGATTTTAAACAGTCTCATTTTTGAAGCAGAGGTTGTCACTTGCCTAAGGCTGCAAAGTCACCTTGTGAACTCCAAGGCCCACACACCCTTCACTGGTCTCCAGCCTGATAAATACATCAGCACCTACACCAACTGCCCTCCTAGGAAGCAAACTGCCACCCGCGGGCAGGATGTTATCAGCATCCTAGGCGGAGGAAGAACATACGGTCTCCAGGCAGGGCGGGAGGCCCATCCTCACGCCCCACCCTCCTCTGATTTTTATCCCTAATCAAATTTCGCCTGAGACTCAAAAGGCCAGAAAGCCAGGCGTCCAGGCAGCTCGAACAGCAGCCCCGCGCCCCGCCGGCCCCCGCCTTCCCCACGTCACGGCCATCGAGCGCAGTGCCCCCTAGAGGCCCCCGTTCGCCTAGGAAGGCAAGCCAGGTCCTTCCAGCCTCTGGCCCGCTACCGGCCCGCCCAGCCACCCCCAGCAGAGACGTGAGCCGCTGCCTCTCCGAGATCTGCAGCCGCATCTCCGCGTCGCGGGAGGACCCGCGCGACCTCCGATTCTCGCAGCCGCCCCCGCTCGCGCCTCGCCATGAGCGCGCTCCTGCCGCTCGTCCTGCGCCGGCTCGCGCGCCCGCAGCACCCCGGCCCGCCGCGCCGCCTCCCATCCCTTTGTCGCCCCAGCAGCGGCGGGGGCAGCGGATGTGGCAGCGGCGAGGGTCTCCTCGGGCAGCAGCGGTTGCAGGATACCCAGGCCGGGAGCAGCCGGGGCCCGGGCAGCCCGGCGCCCCCAGCGCGGGACTCGATCGTCCGGTGAGTGTCCGGCGCTAGCCGCCGCCTAGGTTCCTGGCAGTGGCGGGGTTTGGGGAAGATTAGGAGGAATCCAGGAAGCGGGGCGGCTGCAGCGCTCGAGTCTCGGCCGATCCCCGGGAACCTCCGTGGAGGTTCGCTGAGCATGGGCTGTAGTATTTGGTGCCAACTTTTCGGGGTGAACGCCCCAGCAGCGGCGGGGGCAGCGGATGTGGCAGCGGCGAGGGTCTCCTCGGGCAGCAGCGGTTGCAGGATACCCAGGCCGGGAGCAGCCGGGGCCCGGGCAGCCCGGCGCCCCCAGCGCGGGACTCGATCGTCCGGTGAGTGTCCGGCGCTAGCCGCCGCCTAGGTTCCTGGCAGTGGCGGGGTTTGGGGAAGATTAGGAGGAATCCAGGAAGCGGGGCGGCTGCAGCGCTCGAGTCTCGGCCGATCCCCGGGAACCTCCGTGGAGGTTCGCTGAGCATGGGCTGTAGTATTTGGTGCCAACTTTTCGGGGTGATGGCGGCTAGTCGGGGTTTGGCTGGGGGGGCGGGTAGCGCGGGCATCCGGAGAATGGGCTGGGCAAGCGCGAGAACGGAGGTCCGGGGGCGGGGGATCCGGAGGGCGTGAACCTCCCCAGCGGGTGCTGCGTAGCCCACACCGCGTGCCGCGGTCCACGTGCGCCTCCGGCCGCCGGCTCTGATGCAACTGCGCGGGGCGCGGCCTGGGCAGGAAAGGGGCGGTGCGGCGAGGGTGGGCGCCTCCTCCATCTTCTGCTCCGCCCTTCAGCTGGTCGGATCCGGGGTCGGGGGCTGGACCGTTGCGGGGCTAGGATGGGGGGAGTAGGGGGGCACAGCCAGGGCCCGGCGATCCGCGCCTATCGGCGCAGCGGCTCCGCCTTCTGGACGCTATCTGGGCGCGGTGGACTGTGACTGCCGTTGAAGTCCGCGCTCATCACCGCAGCCCCCTGCGCCTGGGAGGACTGCGGCCCGGCGCACTCGTTGACTCACTGGAGGCGGCCGAAGTCGGGGCCGTCTGGTTCCAGGCGTCGCTGCACGGTGGGCACGGCATCCCCAGCGCAACTTGTTTCCAAAGTTCTCTCTCTCTCGAGCCAGAGGCGAACTCTGGGAGCCCGGGTCAGGCCTTCCGCTGTCCCCACCCGGAGATGTTCGCGGGTCCCCCTCCATCCACCAGATGTGTATAA
>SJXQ01002206.1:76662-135704 GCA_006408695.1 Aepyceros melampus
CCCCCCCCATCCCTCACACACACCCTAGCCGCTCCTCTTCGCCCTTCGGCCTGAGAAAGGGGAAGTAGGTTTCTGTCTGGAGAAGTCTGTTAGCTGGGGACCCAGACGGTGTAGAGCGAAGCACTCCGGACGTTCCTGGGGGCCAGGATTCCAGTCAGCAAGCTGTTCGCCTCCATCCATAGACATCCTCTTCTGTTTTCCTTCTGTCCTTTATTTTGAGAATGGATATGCCGTCTTCGGAGCACTTCTTCGGAGAAGGCAATGGCACCCCACTCCAGTACTCTTGCCTGGAAAATCCCATGGACGGAGGAGCCCGGTAGGCTGCATGCAGTCCATGGGATCGCTAGGAGTCGGACACGACTGAGCGACTTCACTTTCCCTTTTCACTTTCATGCATTGGAGAAGGAAATGGCAACCCACTCCAGTATTCTTGCCTGGAGAATCCCAGGGACGGGGGAGCCTGGTGGGCTGCCGTCTGTGGGGTCGGGGTCGCAGAGAGTCTGACACGACTGAAGAGACTTAGCAGCAGCAGCAAAGCACTTCTTGAGGTGGCCTGCGATTCCAAGGACCCTTTTGTTTAGCTTACCCTGTCTCTCTGAAAGTTGAGGTTTCATCTCTTCCTGTCATTAGATTTTAAGCAATGAGCTCACCTTAAGGGGTTGTTACCAAACCTAACTGGGAACGCTGGCCAAATGTGCAGCAAAGCCAATCTCCTGGACGTGGGGTTGTGATGTAGGCAAGTACAAGGTTTGTTGTAGGTTACCAAGCAGGTGAGTCCAGGACAAGCCTCAGATCCACTCCAGCTTGGTCTCTGAGTTAGCCTTTTGTTTGTTCTTTTTTTTTAGGGGGAAGAACTGAAAGGCTGGAATTAATTATCTTGTGACGTTTCTGTGACATTTCATTTTTTAATTGTAGCTTTGGCATTTGGCGTGTCTTTGGTTTATGCTTCTCTGGCTGGCTGGTCCTTGAGTGGGAGTCTGTTAGCGCCTCTCCTGAGTGTATAGTTAATGAGATCTATGATACAATCTTATTTATTTTTATGATAGCAATTTTAGCACATTAATGAGATTACCAATAACAATTTTAGTCATCTGGCTCTGGTTGATTGTTGTTTATTTAGCACAGAATTAAAGTCACAGGGCACAGGAAACTGGACAAAAATTTTAGATAGGTTAATCATAAATTGAATAAGAGGTTTTAGGGGAATTGGTTTCAAGGTAAAAGTCTGAAGACAGTATAGGAGGCAAAAATCTCCTTCCAACTAGAAGTTGACATGACAACTTTTCTTACCAGGGCAAAAAAAAATTTATCTTGATTAGAAACATTTATGCCATTTTTTAGACTTATTGAACCTGATAACTCCTCGTTTGCTTTGTTTGGCACTGTAGGAATAATGAGTAACCCCAAAGAATGATACATTAGACGTGTAACAAGTTGTTGGGGGCTTAGTCAAGGGTTGGTGACAGATCTCAGCTTCTGTAGTCATGTGCCCTTCATTTATTGGAATTGGAACTGCAGGTGTTTTCTGGGGAAAGTGCTTGGAAGGCATGTTTTCAGTGTTGAAGGGTAGCTTAGAGGTGCAGAAGAACATTTTATAAGAACAAAGATAGAGTTCTTGTAGTGCTCCTGCCCTACATTGAGAAAAGGGGTTTGTTACGGCTCAGGGAATTGTCCACACTGGTCAACCAAAGGCTGAGCTTGGGTCCGAGGCTATTTCCACTCAGAGCTTTAGAGCCACTCTAAAGCTCCTTTTTGAGAAAATACATTCCAGGCCCCACCCAGACTTAGGGAGTCCAACTTGATGGGCTGAGGCACAAAGCCTTTCTCCTTCCCACGCTCTCTGGCTGATCCTTCTCATTGCCAAGAACCACTTGGGACCCACACTCCAGTGCCTTCCCACACTATGCAGAAATGAGGACCCAATACGGCCCAAATTCGTAGTCAAGAAAGGCAGGGAGGGACTTCCCCAGTGGCCCAGTGGTTAAGACTCAGTGTTTCCAGGGCAGGGTGCCTGGATTCCATCTAAGATCCTGCACACCAAGCATGTGGCCAAAATAATCATAAACATAAGGAAAACGTGGAATCTGCATATAGCACATGGTCCTCAGCCATGTTTTGCTGCAAAGAAGATTCTGGCTCATTTATAAGGTGATCTGTGAATTTTCATATATAGTTCAACAGAACAATACAATCATTTCACTGGGAATCCAGTTGCTTTATCCCAGGTGATTAAACACAAACAAAAACTTGCCTGGTTTATAGACAGCTGCCTGCTCGTCTATTCTGTTTCTTTTGGCTCAGCTGACAGTGGAAAGGCTCATCTGGTTAAGTTTTGAGGCCTTTAAACATTTTCCGAGCACCCTTCTTTCCTCTTCCACCTAATAGGAGCTGTGCCCGCCAGTTACGTTCGTCAGTTTCTTCTCTGAAAACTGGGAGGAGTTTTGCATCTGGCCATTTTGCCCCGTCCGTTTGTCTATGGCCACTTACTGCTCATGGGACCTGGCTGAGAGTTCACCCTACAATTTTTGGAAACTGTTATGTGTGCAAGACTGGTGGAGATGGGAGATAAACTTAAAGATGATCTTAAGCCCTGAAGCTTGGATACCGCCTCAGTTAAGCCTCTTGTTTATTACTGTGAGAGGAAAATGAGCCAACTTTCTTTTTTAATATTTTTAATTAAAAATTTTTAATTGAAACATAATTGATTTACAGTGTTGTGTTAGTTTCAGTTATATGGCAAAGTGATTCAGCTACATGTATATGTCTGTGTATATATAGATATATATATGTGCTCATATATATTGCATCCGACTCTGCAACTCCACGGACCGTAGCCTGCCAGGCACCTCTGTCCATGGCGATTCTCCAGGCAAGAATGCTGTAGTGGGTTGCCATGCCCTCCTTAAGGGGATCATCCTCATCTAGGGATCAAACCCAGGTCTCCTGCATTGCAGGCAAATTCTTTACTGTCTGAGCCATGAGGGAAGCCCAGATATATGTATAGATCTAACTTTTTTTTCATATTCCTTAGTTATTTCAAGATACTGAATATATTTCCCTGTGCTAATTGCAGGTCCTTGTTCTTTGTCTATTTCATATATAGTAAAGTCTGTTAATCCCAGACTCCCGATTTATCCCTCCCCCTGCCCTTCTTCCCCTTTGGTAACCATAAGATTGTTTTCTCTGTCTGAGGGTCTTTTTCTGTTCTGTAAATAAAGTCATCTGAAAGAGCCGACTTTCTTGATTGTGTACAAGTAAGGAACATTTCATGTGGATGGTGGTGAAAAGTGGTCTCTGAAATGGCTCATCCCAGGAAGCTACAGAAAGAGAGCCTGCCTTGTACCATGTTTATCTCAGTCTGCCCCTGTCCCTGGAAGCTGACACCTGGGGGATGCTAAGGGGAAGGTGGCCCCTGCTATTTTTCAAGAGGTTCCAGTGCAGACTTGAGGGGCCCAGAGGAGTGAGAGGCTCCTTCTGTGAGAGGCCTCGGGAGAATATCAGATCCCTGCACCTCCCCAGTGTTTCTGCAGCGTTTGCTTCCCATCCCTTCTGTAAACTCTGTAAAAAAGCTTAAAGTGTATCCTGACCCATCACTTCTTACCCCCTCCACAATCCCCTGTGTTAGTATGCCACTCCCCCCGCCCCCCCCAAGTTTGCTTTCCCCCTGGACCCAGACTCTTCTGGAGTGAAAGGATTGTGGTGGAGAAAGGGGATTATTGAACCAAGAAACCCAAAATTCTTACTACAGTAAACTTAGAAAATGCAAGAGAAAAAGTCACCCCTAGAAAATGACCATTCGCATCCCACTCCTTTACCTCCACTTATTTTGAAAATTAAGAGGTTGTCGCATTTTATGCCCGGTTAAGAAGTTCATGATTGCTCTCCTGGGCACCCCCTGACCCTGTGCATACCCGGAGGAGCACCCTTTTGCTGTCTAATTAGATAGTAAGAGACCTTCTAAGAAAATGTGTGGTACCTACCCTTGTCAAACCTAGATCTGACTGTGTTGTTTCTCTTTGCCAATATAGAGAAATCATTCAGAATTCGAAAGAAGTTCTGAGTTTATTGCAAGAAAAGACCCCTACCTTTAAGCCGGTTCTTGCTATTATTCAGGTAAGCTGAGAATGTGGTTCTGTCTTGCTATTTTATGATGTCTGTTTTTTGGCTGTTTTGGGTCTTCACTTCCACGCATGGACTTTCTCTAGTTGTGGTGTATGGGCTTCTCATTGTAGTGACTTCTCTTGTTGCAGAGCACGGGCTCTTGATGCATGCGTTCAATCAGTAATTGTGGCCCATGGGCTTAGTTGCTCTGCAGCATGTGGAATCTTCCAGCCCAGGGATTGAACTTGTGTCCCCTGCATTGGCAGACAGACTCTTAACCACTGGACTACCAGGGAAGTCCTGGTATCTTTCAATCTAGATTGTACACGGACAACCACCTGCATTTCTCATCACAGACATCCCACTGGGGCTTAGGGGAGGAAGGAGAAGCCTCAGCTGGAAATGCTGTTGTTTCCCCCTTTATCTGGTCATTTTGCTACTTCAGGGTTACAGGTCAGGTACCGCTCTGTTTGTGTCTGTCTCCTTTTGGTGTGGATAACTTCCAGAGGTCGGGACGTAGATGCTCCCATAACTTGCATTATGCAGGATATACGTGACCAAGTATAAATTCTTATCAGATGTGATCTGAGGGGAAAGGGGCAAAACATGCCTCTTTATTCCCACGGAAGACAGACAATTGCTGAGACACGGTATTTGGTGATCTGACTACTTAGTCTCTAAAGCCTGCCTTGAATCTGAAGGGCCAAAAGCCATGGTATGTCAGAAGGACTTCAAGTTCCACATCTGTCTTCTGACTTCGGACCCTTCGTTGCCAGCTGCAGTTGGCACTATTTGCCACCTGTGTTGGCACACCCAGGTGATGCCAGGTGCAGGCAAGTGATGAGCTGAGCCAAGCCTGTAAGCTAACACAGCCCAACAGTTGAGCTGGCACTATTGTTCTTGGCATGCGTTTAATGTTTCAGAAGAGCTGCCTCATCAGCGCTGTGATTTCAAGACTAGAGAGCTGTGCTCAAGTCACTTGCATTCTTTGGAGTCTGTTCCTGCAAAGATAGGCAGGTGAGATGAGTGGAAAGAGAAGTGAACCGAGGGCCTAGCCTCCTGGAATTCAGCTTACTTGATAGCTTTTCACTGAAGGGCAAGTCACCTAAATCTCCCTGTTTGGCATTCCTCACTTAGAAGTGGATTCTGGTTGTGGCTGTATATGCCCTATGAGGATTCTTATTTTAAAAAGAAACATAACTTGAAAGTCTGAGAAATTGCCATGTTAATGAAGACCAGCCATTAGCTCCCTTTTATGAGCAATAAGATTCTTGTTCTGCATTTCCCTTTGATCATCTTTGTTAGACAATGCATAATCACAGAATTAGTGTTTGGATTGTTCTGTGCCTATTCAGGATCTCTTTATGTTGATCTTTAATACAATCTCCTTCTGTCTCCCCTCTCCCAAGGCAGGTGATGACAATCTGATGCAAGAAGTAAACCAGAATTTGGCTGAGGAGGTAAGGATTCTTAATCTTCAAAAATGCATTCTAATTTTGGGGTGGTACATTCATCCCCTCTCAGTGACAAACTCGCCCTTTGTACTCTTTGCAGGCTGGTCTGAACATCACCCACTTTGCCTTCCTGCGGAGAGCGGGGAAGATGAGGTAAGACGGCAGGGCTCCTGGCTCTTCTTCTGTGCTCCTCCCCCTTGGTCCTGCTACTGTTGCTGCTGCTAAGTCACTTCAGTCGTGTCCGACTCTGTGCGACCCCATAGACGGCAGCCCACCAGGCTCCTCTGTCCCTGGGATTCTCCAGGCAAGAACACTGGAGTGGGTTGCCATTTCCTTCTCCAATGCATGAAAGTGAAAATTGAAAGTGAAGTTGCTCAGTCGTATCCGATTCTTAGCAACCCCATGGACTGCAGCCCACCAGGCTTCTCCACCCATGGGATTTTCCAGGCAAGAGTACTGGAGTGGGGTGCCACTGTGAGATGAGTGCAATTGTGCAGTAGTTTGAGCATTCAAACTCTCCCTATGTGTCATCTCAAGCCTGGGAGAAGCTGCATTGCATAAGTAGGGACAGGACGCTAAACCAGGGGCCATCCTGGTATCTGACCCTTTTGTGGCTAGGTTTTCTTCAGACTGGCTATGGCAGTGATGGAAACTAAATAATCGGGAATAGCACTGGAGTCTTTTGTAGGTGCATAAAGTTCAGAAGTAGGAAGTCCCTGGCTAGTGTGGTGGCATCACAAAGTCCTTAGATACTCAGGTTCCCAGGATCTTGCTGTGCTGCCTCATATCCAGGATGGCCCATTCAGCTCTACAGATCACACCCACATTCTGTTGTGGTGTTGTTCAGTTGCTCAGTCGTGTCCGACTTTTGGTGACCCCATGGACTGCAGCACGTCAAGCTTCCCTGTCCTTTACTATGTCCCTGAGCTTGCTCAAATTCATGTCCATTGAGTCAATGATGCTGTCTAACCATCTCATCCTCTATCACCCTCCTTCTCCTGCCCTCAATCTTTCCCAGCATCAGGGTCTTTTCCAGTGAGTCAGCTCTTTGCATCAGGTGGCTCAAGTATTGGAGCTTCAGCTTTAGCATCAGTCCTTCCAGTGAATTTTCAGCATTGATTTCCTTTAGGATTGACTGGTTTGTCTCCTTGCAGTCCAAGGGACTCTCAAGAGTCCACATTCTAGCCAGCATCAGAGAGAAAATAAATCCAGACTCAGTGAGAATACTGCAAGGTGGGGAAAGGGCCTGTTAAGGAAATGTACTCTGCCCATAACTTCTACATACCTTTGAGAGGTAGGCAGAAGGCTTGTCTTTTATAGAGAGGGAGAGAGAGGGCTTGAAAGAAGCCAGTGTAATGAAAGAAAGGTTGGCTTGATGAGATAGCAGATGAGAGAATGTTTTACCCTGAAGCCAGCCTGTTCTCATTAGTGAAGGGAGGAGAGTGCCGTCTGCCAGTCAGACTGAGGCTAGGTCAAAGTTTGGGCTTCCCTCGTGGCTCAGATGGTAAAAATGTGTCTACAGTGTGGGAGACCTGGGTTCAATCCCTGTGTTGGGAAGATCCCCTGGAGGGGAGCATGGCAACCCACTCCAGTATTCTTGCCTGGAGAGTTTCCATGGACAGAATAGCCTAGCGGGCTACAGTCGTGGGATCACAAACAGTTGGACATAGCTGAGCGACTAAGCACAGCACAGCACAGGTCAAAGTTTAAGAACCAGAGGGAAGGAAAGAAGTTTACCCAAGTTCGATTTACAAGCAGTTTTATTCTGATGGATCAGTGGGGACAAGTGGTTCAGCTAAAGTACTCATGGACAAAAAATGGGAATTTGTGGGGTCTGTATCTGGCCTTATTCCCAGGTAGGCAAGAGAGTGTCTGCTGCTGCTGCTGCGGCTAAGTTGCTTCAGTCGTGTCAGATTGACTGTGGACAGGGAATTGTCTTTATTCATTGCTGAGCTTTGATTTTGCTTTGTCCTGTTCTGGTAGAGAATAGTGATAAGAAAGACTTAAAGACACCAAAAATTCAGCCAAGCTTTTATACATGGTGAGAAGGGAATATAGATTTCTTCTTTTTGCTTTACACCAGGTCTTCAACAAGGACAAAAAGAAACTAGAGCACATACATTTTTATGAATCCATGTTTAATATAATATGCTTTTTGTTGGGTCTATTTTTGCACAACTGACTATAGTTTTCCCTTTAGATTATAGATGAGATCCTGAAGATTAATGAAGACAGCAGAGTACATGGCCTTGCCCTTCAGATCGCTGAGACCTCATTTAGCAACAAAATCCTCAATGCTTTGAAACCAGAAAAAGATGTGGATGGGTAAAAACATATAAAAGAAAACAATCAATTCATTGCTAGTTTGTTTACAGTGAATTTTTGAAAACTCTGCTCTTTCAACTATATCAGTAATTAAGACTTGAAAGGAATAATTTTAAATATTTCAGGAGTTGGAGGATCTGTTAAATTCTGCATAAGAAAGTGCTCGTTTGGGAAAATGCACTTGCCTTTTTGTAGTGCTTGTGTGCCATTTTGGAATTAACCAGTCATATTCATTTGAGAAGTTCCTGTCTGACTTACAAAGTCCTTAGCCAGCTCTCCTCTTCTAATAACGTCTCCTTGATAATTCTACCAGACTAGAGAAAAAGCCCAGACACCTGCTTCACCAGCAATAGAGTATTCTTCCTCAGTTCCAGGCCAGTAGAGAAGAACAAAGCGAGCCCTTACATTCATAATGCAGGGTTTTGTTTGAAGGGAAAAACCAAATAGCAGGTGCTTTGATATTGGTCTTGGATTTGTGTCACATCATGATATAAGCTTCAAGGGACAAGGAATACTACCCACGCATACTAAAGTTCCCGATCTTTCCCAAAAGTTGAAAACCTCATTTTCTGACATGGAAACAAGAGATTTATGTACTGTGACCTAAAAGAACATACTTAGCATTACAGGGTGGTAAGCAAATTTATAACATTATTCTTGTAGGGGCTGGATTGAATGGATCACCACCTCACTGACACATCCAGATTCTGCCATTATCTAGGCCTTCTGTTGGGACTTAGGGCAAACTCATCCAGGGAGAAAAGTTGTCATGAATATCTGATCCTGTAGCAGACAAACTATAAAGAGAGAAGAAGCTCTAATTAGTTAGGAAACCTCCAGAACCTCAAGGTATCAAGGTGTATTTTCAATCTTTCATAAAAAGAGGAATATGAAACCTTTCCCAAGTATCCTCATTTTGTCACTAGCCTGTATTGAGACCATCAGTTTAAGCTAAATAGTTAGGACTATATTGTCCTGGATTTGACAAGAAAGGACGCAAGGCATTGAAAGGACCTGGTTCCTCCTTTTTTCCCTTATTTCTGCAGGAGATGAGTACTGATGTGAAGTGGGCATCAGACCTTGAATCCAAGTCTTATGAGGTCACTCCCTGATTTCTAGGATTGATTCTGGACTTTGATATTGATGGAGATGTAAATTCCCTCAGGGTAAAGTGGGCTTGGCTTTAGGACCATGGCAATGTACGCATCCAGGGCCACCTTCTCCATAGTCCACTGAAATGAGCTTCCTGGAGCTGTGCAGTGAAGCCCTACATGGCTTCAAGCTGCAGACATGCTGTCCAAGCAAGATCAGAACACCCATAGGGACCACATTAGCATTGCCTGAAGGGCCGCTCTAAAAAGCTGATGAAAAAAAAATTAATAAATAAAAAGCTGATGGCCTCTGTTACTGCCCTCTATTTTATATTTGTTTTTCTTGCCCACTCCTAATTATTTAATATATCCTACCTGTCAACAAAAATTCAGTGAACTATCAAGTTAAAAAAGGAATAAAAGAGAATTTTATTTGAGCCAAATCAAGGATTATCACCCAACAAACAGATTCTCAGGAAGCTCTGAGAACTGTTCCTCTGTTAGAAGTCAGAGATAGTCATATAGTCATATAGACAGAAGTCAGATAGTCACAGGGATAGAAGTCAGATAATCATACACATTGTTGAGAGAAAGGGTAACACATCACAATGACACACTGATGCTTTACATAAAATTCACTAAGGTGCAGAGTCCTGATGAGAAGAAAGTGAAAGTGTTAGTTGTTCAGTTGTGTCTGACTCTTTGAGACCCCATGGACTGTGGCCCCCGACCAGGCTCCTCTGGCCCCGGAATTCTCCAGGCAAGACTCCCTACGGGAGTGGGTTGCCATGCGTTCTCCAGAGGATCTTCCTGAGCCAAGGACTGCATTGCAGGCAGATTCTTTACGTCTGAGCCACCGGGGAAGCCCCATAGTCCAGATGAACCCTGTCACCCTGACCCCCTACAGAGCTGGGAAGCAACACTGTTCTTTTAAGAAGTTACATGGCTAGTGTCGGAATTTTAAAAAAGTATCTTTTCAGTTGAGCAGGCAGTCTTGTCTTTGAGGAGCTCTGGTTAATGTGTCATGCAGATAGACACTGCAGAGCTGGGAGGGAGGGAGGCCCAAACGAGTACAGGGAGAATTTTATGGTTAATTTTTTCTTGACCTTTAAAAGATAAACTTCTTTTCATTATATCAAATATTGACTTGGCTGCTATTTGGGATTAATACATGTGCTTTACAGATGAGTGAGTTTGGGCCAAGTTTTAACTCACTTGTTCCCTTGTTTTTGGATTCAGATTAACAGATGTCAACCTGGGGAAGCTGGTCCGAGGAGATGCCCATGAGTGTTTTATTTCACCTGTGGCCAGAGCTGTAATCGAACTTCTTGAAAAGTCAGGTATAATGCTCCTTCAGAAATGTTGCTGTTCTGTGTTTTTTGGTATTCACATGAGTTTTAGTAAAGATTTGTTTCTGGAAGATTCTTATTGAAACACTGAAGTGATATTCAGTGTCAGCTTTTTTTGTTTCTCATCAGATACATACGACTATAGCAGATTTTCTAATAAGACTATTATAATTTTAAAGAGAAATTGGTAAAGGTAAATGATTAACCTTGTTAAACGTTAAATAACACATTAACACATTACATGTTAAACATTTTCTCAGTGTCTCTCATGAAACTCTCAAAATAACCACCGTGAAAGACGTTTCAAGTTTCAACTCCTCAAATCTGTCAGTGTGTAGACCTAGATAAGATTTATATTTAAGGCTTAAATGACTGTTAGATATATAGTTTAAATGACTGTTAGATATAGTTCAGGGTTTAGAAACCTAGATTAGGATTTATCAGTGAATAGTATCACTTTCAGTATAGTATTTAATTTCCATCTTTCTCTCCTTTCATGTCAGTGATATAGAAATGAATAATTTCTTAGTTATCACAATTAACAAGTAAATTATTACTGAGTCTTTCCTATATTTAAGGACTTTATAACTGAATACATAAAAATTTAATAAACCTAATTTTTCTTTGCACTAGCTTGAATAAAAAGAGGCCAGTGTCCCTCCCCTATACCCAAACGTGCAATGAGTAAACAAAAATTCTAAAATATATACCAAAGCTTTGTTAGAGGACTAACTTTCAAGATACACCTTTAGGACAATAGTTATTAACCTCAAATCTCTGAGATAATCTGAATAGACAGTGTCTTTCCATCATATAAATAATTAGATGATTCTGCATGACCCCACCATAAAATTTGCACAGAAAGAGTACATTACGGCTTTTAGTCATTGTAAGTCTGGCGCCCAGAGGGCCAAGTTTTAAAAGGCTGTTTTTTCGCAGCCAATTAAGCTGACGATGCTGTTTTCACTGGGGAGTCCTGGTGTGCAGTGGCTACAGACAGCAGGCTCCTGGGTAGTGTGTGAGGCCTGTTGCCTGCATGGGTTGCCCTAAGGGACCTTGAAGTGAAAGTGCCAGTCACTCAGTCGTGTCTGACTCTTCGTGACCCCGTGGACTGTAGCCCGCTGGGCTTCTCTGTCCATAGAATTCTCCAGGCAAGAATACTGGAGTGAGTTGCCATTTGGAGACAGCCTTTTCCAGGGGACACTGGTGTCTGGCATGCTGTCCCCAGTCTAGGCTCCAGACAGGTATGCATGGTGCCTTTGGAAAGCGCCAGGGCGCAGTAGCCAGAGTCCACATTGGCTAGGTCATAATGTCCATCCGCACCAGCTGCAGAACACGGAGCAGGTGAAGTTCCAGTTCCCTGGCTGCTGGAAGATCCACAGAAGTGGGGATTTACTAAGTTTAGTGTGGATGAAATTGAAAACTTGGCAGAAAAGCAGCTTGTCCCAGAGACCTGTGGGGTTGACAAATGGTGGGCCCTGCGCTCCTAGAGCCCAGACACTATGCCCTCCTTAACACCCACCAGTAAATCCTACTTTAAAGGCTTTTTTCCCCCTTGCATTAAAGCTGAATAGGACAAAGACATTTATGTTTTGATTATAATACTGAATTTTCATTTGGTGGGTAGGTGTCAGCTTAGACGGAAAGAAGATCTTGGTAATAGGAGCCCATGGGTCTTTGGAAGCCACCCTACAATGTCTGTTCCAGAGAAAAGGGTCCATGACAATGAGCTCCCAGTGGAAAACACCTCAGCTTCAAGGCAAGGTAAGCATCTTTCATGTTGGAAACATATCTTCAAATGCTTATATTAGAAAAGGAGGACTGGAAATGCACAGACCAAGCATTTTAATATAAGAGATTAGAGACAGAACAGCAGAAAAATCTCAAAGGATGAAAGCAAAGAACAGAGATTTCTATTGCAAAGCCAAAATCAGTTCTTGGAAAAATCTAGTAATAGAGACACATCACTAGCCAATATGATTGAGAGGAAAAGAGAACATCAGCAATGTTAGGAATGAACAAGGATACATAAACACAGAAGCAAAAACTATTATTTTAAAAAAGTGAGTATGAGCAACTTTATGCTGATAAATCTGAAAACTTGTAAAAATGGATTCACATAAAATTGAATAGTATATAACGTTGAAGATATTGAATCAGTCTAGCAGACAAAAATCAAACAAGCAGACAAAAAGACAATAGTTTTATAAATGAGCTACCACAGTCAAAAAAGATAGGAGAAGACAGAACATTTTATAACTCATGAGTTCCCAATGCAGATGCTAATGGACAATTACAGGCCATTTTCACCTGTGAACATAGATGAAGTTACCACTAGAAAAATAGAAAATGAAATCCAGGTTGAGGTTATCCTGAGATTGTAAAGAGGGTTAATATCGATCAAAATGTATTAATGTAATTCAGTACATTATCAGATTAAAATCTATACTTTCACCATAGTAGACACAGAAGAGTTATTAGATAAATTCTAATATTAATTATGAGATTTTCTAAAAAGTCATCTTAGACTAGGAATTTAAAGAAATTCCTTAATCAGATAAAATGTCTATGAAAACAGAGTGAAAATATCATTTAACAGTGAAATATGAAAAACTTTTTAGGGGGACTGCACTGCACAGCTTCTTCTTATTAATAGTTCTTAGTTCTCTGACCAGAGATCAAATACCAGCAGTGGAAGCACCAAGTCCTAACAACTGAATCATCAGAGAATTCCCTAGAAACATTTTTTTTAATTAGAAAAGACAAAGGTGTCTGTTATCAGTACTCCTAATTGGCATTGTGTGGGAATTCCTAGACAATGCAGTAATATGAAAAAGAAAATGATGAAGGGAAAGGAAAACACAAAATGTCATCAATCCTGAGTAATAAACTTATATAAAAAGTACAGAAGAATCTATCAAGATATCAGAATTACTTTACCAAAAAAAAACCAGATATCAGAATTACTAAGAGTTCATCTGGGTTCTTGGATATAAGATCAACAGGCAAAAGCTAATTGCATTTCTAAACACCACCACCCACAGTTATAAAATTAATTTTTAAAGAAATACAAGATATGATAACAATGAGAATATAAGGTACCTAGGAATATATTTAACAAAGGTTATTTCTGACCTTTTGAAAGAAATTGTATAATTTTTATAAATGCCATTAAGAAGACCCAGTTAAAAGCAGAGACACCATTTCATGGATTAGAAGACTCACTGGTCTTAAGGATATTGATACTGATTCTCTCCCAAATTAATCTCTACATTTGAATCAAAATCCTGACATAATATTATTGTGCAGAATTTGCCAAATTGATTCTAAAATTTACATGGGAGATCAGGACAAAAACAAGACAATTTTGAAGAAGCATAGAGCTATAAATATCAATAAAGAATTTAAAAAAAAAACTATTCATTGAAATAAGGCAAGTTGCAGAAGGATGTATTTCATTTAACCCCGTTTGCATAAGATTTAAAGTCAATACCATGTATACCTTTTTAGAGCTACATACATATAAAGGAAAGAATAAGGAAATGAGCAGAAACTGAACCAATTCAGGAAAACCAAGACAGGACAAACATGTGGATATAGGTGGAGAAGAGACTAGGGGATCTTTGCTTGTGTTGGTCATACCTTTTCTTAAACTGGGCAGTGGGCAGGGTGTCCAGGTGTAAAAGAATTGTAATTCTTTTACAATTTACTGTCTGAAATAGTTTCATAAAGTTTTTAATTTCAAAAACTGACTATGAATTCCACAAATGTCATGCGAAGTGAATTTACATTAAAAGTGCATTAAATAGCACATTAAATTACCAAAATCTGAAAATCATGTTCCTCTCTTTGCAACGTGAGGATGGAGACTAGCAAGTTGTAGTCCTGTCCTGGGGACCAAGGCATCTGGACTGAGAGCTGTAATGTTTGAATGGCAAGTTGTGTGTATGTATGTATGTAATGTTTGAATGTATGTATGTAATGTTTGAATGTATGTATGTAGGTATGTAATGTTTGAATGGCAAGTGTATGTATGTATGTAATGTTTGAATGTATGTATGTAGGTATGTAATGTTTGAATGGCAAGTGTATGTATGTATGTATGTATGTGATGTTTGGGAGAAGGCGATGGCACCCCACTCCAGTACTCTTGCCTGGAAAATCCCATGGACGGAAGAGCCTGGTGGGCTGCTGTCCATGGGGTTGCGGAAGAGTCAGACATGACTGAGCGACTTCACTTTCACTTTTCACTTTCATGCGTTGGAGAAGGAAATGGCAACCCACTCCAGTGTTCTTGCCTGGAGAATCCCAGGGACGAGGGAGCCTGATGGGCTGCTGTCTCTGGGGTCGCACGGAGTCAGACACAACTGGAGTGACTTAGCAGCATGTAATGTTTGAATGGCAAGTGGATCTGACATACCTTGTTCTTTCTTGTTCGAAAACCGTCCTGGACATGATCTTGCAATTACTATGTGATTTTTCAGTGGTCGCCACATGGTGGCAGGCTACTCAAGAAAATTCAGGGTCAGTGTTTTTGTACTTTAAAGCCCAGAATTTGGGTTGGGACTCTTAGTGAAAGAGGACAGTAAACTTGCCCTGAACTGAACAGCTGTGACGAAAAAGAGAAAAATGCCTTCATTGGCAATTCAGTGTTTTCACAGCTGTCACAGATAGTTTTGCTAGTTGTATCTGTATTTTGGAAAAACAAAGATATCTTTCAAAGTACTTTTTTATTATGGAAATAAATCACCTTTACTATTTGGATAAAGCTCATTCTAACTTTGAGAACCATGATTGCAAGGCTTTACTCTCTTGAGAATCTAGAAATTGGGTAACATTCTGATTTTCCTGTATCTATGGAGGTTCTCTTTAAAAGCCGACATTGCACACACTTTTTTTTTTTTTTTTAAGTCCTTGGTACTTATAGCAGTACCAGTGTGAATCTTAAGAGACTGGCAACTTTCATTGCTTTTATTGCTTCGACTTTTTAGCCAAAAATATGGCAAGAAAGATTCCAGGCTTTTCATTGTTTTTGTTTAGTCGATAAGTCTTGTCTGACTCTTTGCGACCCCATGTACTCTATAGCAAGCCAGGCTTCCCTATATCATGGAGCTTGCTCAAACTCCTATCTACTGAGTCGGTGATGCCATCCAACTGTCTCATCCTCTGTCACCCTCTACTTTTGCCCTTAATCGTTCCCAGTATCAGGGTCTTCTCCAGTGAGTCACTTTTTCGTATCAGGTGGCCAAAGTATTATAGCTTCAGCTTCAGCATCAGTCCTTCCAATGAATATTTAGTGTTGATTTCCTTTAGGATGGACTGGTTCTATCTCCTTGCAGTCCAAGGACTCTTAAAGTCTTCTCCAACACCACAGTTCAACAGCACGCATTCTTTGGCGCTCAGCCTTCTTTATGGTCCAACTGTCATAGCCGTATATGACTACTGGAAAAACCATAATTTTAACTGTACAGACCTTTGTTGACAAAGTAATGTCTCTGCTTTTTAATACTCTAAGTTTATCATAGCTTTTATTCTAAGGAGCAAGCGTCTTTGATTTTCATGGCTGCAGTTAACCGCCGCAGTGCCTTTGGAGCCAAGAAAATAAACTCTGCCATTGTTTCCACTTTTTCCCTTTCTATGTGCCATGAAATGATGTGACTGGATGCCATGATCTTAGTTTTTTGAACGTTGAGTTCTCAGCTAGCGTTTTTTCACTCTCCTCATCAAGAGGCTCTTTAGTTCCTCTTCACTTTACACTGTTAGGGTGGTATCATCTGCATATCTGAGATTGTTATTTCTCCTGGCTGTCTTGATTCTAGCTTGTGATTCATCCAGCCCGGCATTTCGCATGATGTACTCTGCATAGACGTTAAATAAGCAGGGTAACAATATACAACCTCGATGTACTCTGTTCCCAATTTGGAACCAGTCCGTTGTTCCATGTCTGGTTCTAACTGTTGCTTTTTGACCTGCATACAGGTTTCTGAGGAGGCAGGTAAGTGGTCTGGTATTCCCATCTTTTGAAAAATTTTCCACAGTTTGTTGTGATCCACACAGTCAAAGGTTTTAGCGAAGCCAGTGAAGTCAGTCAAGCAGAAATAGAGGTTTTGCTGGCATTGTCTTGCTTTTTCTGTGATCCAGTGGATGTTGGCAATTTGATCTCTGCCAAAGCTTCCTCTGACTTTTCTAAATCCAGCTTCTACATCTAGAAGTTCTTGGTTCATGTACTGCGGAAGCCTAGCTTGAAGGATTTTGAGCGTTACCTTGCTAGTGTGTGAAATGAGCACAGTTGTATTGTAGTTTGAACATTCTTTGGCATTGCCTTTCTTTGGGATTGGAATGAAAACTGATGTTTTCCAGTCCTGTGACCACTGCTGAGCTTTCCCATAATTGTCCTTAAACTTTGACCCCCTCTATGTGGTCCACTTACACATAGCAGGCTCCCCTCCCACCACAGAATAAAGGCTGTTTCTTTGCTTTCTTTGTGCTAGCAGCTAGCACTGCCGTTGTCACTCACCTCCCGCTAGTGTACCTCCATGCTTCTGCCTGACATCTGACTTTTCACTATTCCTATATTTTGGACTCCCCTGGTGGCTCAATAGCAAAGAATCCACCTGCAATGAGGGAGACCTGGGTTCCATCCCTAGATTGGGAGGATCCCCTGGAAAAGGGAATGGCTACCCACTCCAGTATTCTGGCCTGGAGGACTCCATGGACAGAGGAGCCTGGCAGGCTACAGTCCACGGGGTAGCAAAGAGTCAGACACAACTGAGCGACTTTTATTTCACTTCATTCCTATATTTTATTTCTAAAACACAGATCATTGCCAGGCCTGGTTTCAGAGGGTCATCGGGTCCTCTGCAGATCATGGTGATAGCAACTGATAACGGTGCAAAGAATATCCAGACACAGATTAGTGCTGGGAGACATGAATGGGGCAGGCTGTGTCCAGCTTTATCGCACACCTCGAAAGCCTTCACTGAAAAACACTGAAAGTACACATTTTACAGTAGATTGGTATTTGTTTTCTAATGCCGTCAATAATGTATTTTAGGATTATAGTGCATTGCAAGTACATTTTAAGATGATGGCCCATTTAACTTCTCATTATGAACAGTGACAAGTATCAGAGGGAGAAAAGAACAAGCAGAGGAGTATAGCTGTGAGGTCACGTGATATTATCATTGAAAAGCAATTCTTTCCTGCCTGTTTGTACCTGACATGGGACAGGATGCCCTGTGGCCATCTGGTGGGGCATTTCGAGAACCAGAGGGGTGAGGGTTTTAGGGATAAGGTGGTGACTGTAACACTGGAGCCCTGTTTACCACCTCTGAAACAACATGTAACCTTCCAAATTTGGGATGACCTCGAAGCAGTCATGAGCTGCTGCAACCAGTAGGAACTGTCTTTGGAACGCTTGGGATAACATTTGTGTTCTCGGGAAGCAGTATAACAGGCTTTGGTGCAAACAGCTCTGGATTCAAGCCTTCGTTGTTGTTTGACTTCTCTGAGCCTGTCTCCTCATGTGTAGAACGGGGATCTTAATACTCCCGGCCTCTTGGGGCTGCTATGAGAATTCAGTGATCCTGTTGGTTTGCTTAGCGCAGGACTTGGCACCTGTAACATCCCCAGTAATAGCTTGGCTACAGCAGATGGTGAGTCAGGAAGGACACTGGCAAGTTTCACCATACAGATGTGCAGATGATCCTTGATGTGGAAATGGAAAGGCCAGTGGGTCAATCGCTTGTAAGGAGGTAATAAAAATGTAGGACCCAGGGTTCCTTATTTGAAGCCTAGCACACATGCTTCCAGTGTATGGCTGGGTATAAGGACAGAGTCAGTCTGTCTGTGAGGTCTCCCAACAATACGTGGAGGCGGAGGAAACTAAATCAAAAACAAAACTAAGAGAATGTGTCCAGCTTTGGCCAGTCCAGGCCCGCCATCTGGTCCTCAACTCCGCGGCTATAGACCTCTTCCTTCCCTGATGCCCGTGTCCCCTCAGAAGCCACTTCACAGCAGGTCACGTCTCCTGGGAATTCCTGGTTTACCAATCACTCTTTCTAGGAATAGTATGCCTTCCTGTGATTTTGAGGGATATTTACATCAAGTTAGTTAAATAGAAATGGATTTCTTCTCTATCAACAACCTGACAATCTAAGGATAGTCTTTGAATATTGTTGTTCAGTTGCTCAGTCGTGTCTGACTCTGCAGCCCCATGGATTGCTGCACACCAGCTTCCCTATCCTTCACTGTCTCCTAGAGTTTGCTCAAACTCATGTCCATTGACTCAGTGATGCCATCCAACCATCTCATCCCCTGTTGTCCCCTTCTCCTCTTCTTTTTTCAGTGAATCAGCTCTTCGCATCAGATGACCAGAGTATTGGAACTTCAGTTTCAGCATCAGTCATTCCAGTGAATATTCAGGGTTGATTTCCTTTAAGATTGATGAGTTTGATCTCCTTGCTTTGCATACTGATTACATATAAAACTTTTGTGGACCCAGAATGTGAGGGATTGAGATTTGCCTTTTTAGAGCACTACACAAAACAGAGTGGACTTCCGTATTTGGAAGCTATTGTTTATGCCTTTCTGAGTGCATCATTGACAATTAAGAATAAGTTTTCTGCTTCGTTCTGGAGCATACTCTTGGGCTTTGAGATGCATTCTGCATTTACATGGTGGGAGGAGAGGAATGTCTGGGCATTGGTCCAGATTAGCCACACTCTATAGAGCATCAGCTGTTGGTAAGCTAAAGCATTGGGTATGACATTTTTGGTTTGAGCTAAGGAATTGCCCTCCTTCCTGCACCCAGATGTAGGCCCTTTACTCAGCTCCTCAGGACCCTGGAGTGGAATGACACCCTGATGTAAGAGGGGACAGCCATCTGCCTCGTGGGAATTGGCCTACGTTTAGAGATGCCCTCTTTCTCACCCCAGGGAGTTCACCCTGATGCCAGAAAGAAATGTTCTGTATTGAGCATTTGTGAGACGGAGTGGTTCCTCTCTCCAAGATAGGGAGGCTGGCTGGCACCTCAGGGCTGTGCTCTCCACCCTCCACACACACACACACACGCACATGCACACACACACATGCACATAGACACACACAACCGTACACTCCGCTGGCTGAAAAGCCTCTTCTGACACAGCTGGAGGAGGATGGCAAAACGGCCTCCAGCTGCAATGAATCGGGTCAGTCCCTGCTGTGTGTATAAGAAATAACCCAGAAAGAAGAGAGCCGTTTTATTTTGTTTTTTCTCAGAGGCTCTTGTTTCTCCTTCTGAGCACAGAGATTGTCAAAACTAGCACTAACAGTAAAGGAAAAAATATAGGTCTTTCACACTTGAAGGATCAAAGTAGGCCAAGCTTTTTGAGCAAAAGTTAAATTATCAGAGTCATTTTCCACTTTAAATTCAGTACATCGCATGCCTTACAAAAGACTTTAAAAAGTGGATTGGGAAATTCTAAATATATGTGTATTATACATAGGAGAGCTTGAAAAAATACTTTTTTTCCCCAAGATTGGTGGGGAAACGTTAGCTTTTAAACTGGACTACATTAGCCATTTACATGAGTTCTTTTTCTTTTTTCTATACTTTTTTTTTTAATACATTTGTCTTAAATCAGGCAGGAAATTACAACTGTAGTTTCAAACCAAAAATACAGAATACTGACTGTTCTGGAAATCTGTATTTCCTTACATGGCTCGGAGTTAACTAACTAGTGTCTTTCCACTTCTTGTAGAGGAGGTCTAATGGCAAATGAACTTCTACTTTTTTAAATATGCAAATGTATTAAATTTCCCCTCTTTTTTCCCTTTTTTTGGCTACACTGCATGGCATGTGGGATCTTAATTCCCCAACCAGAAATGGAGCCCCTGCTCCCTGTGGTGGAATCGTAACCACTGGATCACCAGGGAAGTCCGTCCCCCTCTTTTTTTTTTTTTTTGAAGTTCGGGTTCTCTGGATATAGAATTCTCAGTTGACAGATCTTTTTTTTCTTCCAGCACTTTAAACCAGTAACATATGGTAATGGCAGTAAGGACGTCGAATAATCATTGAGGTAGGGGTTGCAGTGAACCAGGAGTGTCCTTCACTCATGTTACCTTGTTGATTCTGCAGCCATCCTATTAGGCTGGACTCTCACTCTTCTCATACCACAGATAGGAAACTGAGGCTCAGAGAAGTAAAGAGACTGAGCAAATATATATATAATTTTAAAACATTAGCAGTGGCAGTACAACCAGTATTTTTAGCCATTATCTCATGTCAGCTCTTATTCCAGATAGTCACAAAACCCAATCTTTAAAAGGACCTTCCAAGTTTAATGTTTATTTAAATACCCCACAGCATAAGGGAACTTTTCATTCCCCAACCAGCAATCAGACCTGTGTGCCCTCTGCTTTGGAAGTACAGAGTCTTAACCACTGGACCACCAGAGAAATTTCCTAATGTCTGATAATCTTTGAAACCCCAAAGTATCCAACAGCTTGGGCTGGGGAACGTCGGAGGGACCAAGGTCCAAGACACTTGACTGGGGTTGAGTTCACCATTTTTTTGTCCCCACTTTTACTAATCCCACAGATAGCTTCCTAAGAAAAAGAAGCCATTTCTTCCCTGAGCTTTGAGCTTGTCACCACCCTTGCAGGCGCACTCTCCAGGAGGGATGTGTCTACCCTTTTGAGAGGCAGGGTGGGGGCCACCCTGGTCAGTTGTGTGGATTCGCACTCCAGCCTATTGATGTGAGTCCCTCCCCTGACCCTAGCCCTGTGTAATGGGTGAGTGGAGGAGATACCACTGACCCCAGGGCGCCACAGATCTTGTGCCAAGTAAATACTGAGGCTATTGAGCAATGTGTGATGACGTGACCTAGATAATGTAGGCCCCTGAATTTCTCTGTTTTCACTATTAATGGATTGAAAAACACCTTTGGATGTCAGCTCCCTTTCTTCTCACTCTTGCTTCTGCCTGATCATTGCGTTACTTATTAACACCAGAGAAGACAGTGAATAGAACTTTTGAAAAGCTGCCAAATCAGGCCATTTATATTTAGCAGTGTTGAGAAAAGGATCAGTGAGAGAATCTATTGAAACTTGGCATAAGATCCGGAGGGGGCGTGTAAAGTCTCAGATGGTTCAAGGCGTGTATTGCACAAAAGGATAAGGGCTCCAGGCTGTGTCTCTGCAGGGAACAGACCAGTGGCATCGCCTCCTGTCTGCCTGTGGGTCGTTCTTGCCTGTCCCCACCATCAGCCGAGCCTGGCTCCATGATTCACTCTTCCAGCATAAATGCTTGCTAAGGGTGTAGAATGAGAATACTCCAGTGGGTAGGTCTTTGCATAGTCTATGAGTCTTCCCAAGTGGCCCTAGTGGTAAAGAACCCACCTGCCAATGCAGGAAATTTAAGAGACTTGGGTTTGATCCCTGGGTTGGGAAGACCCCCTGGAGGAGGACATGGCAACCCACTCCAGTATTCTTGCCTGGAGAATCCATGGACAGAGGAGCCCCAGGGCCACAGTCCATAGGGTCACAAAGAGTCGGACACAACTGAGGCAACATAGCACACACGCACGCAGTTAGTCTGTAATGATAGAACACCTTACGTTTGTGTACAGATTTCATTTTTCAAAGCCTTTTCAGGTATTTTCTTATTAGCGTTACACCCTGAAAATAAGATGTTATGTGCAGTGCCTTGACCCTGGTCATTGATGCTAGAACACAGCCTGGACTCGAATCCAGGTCTTGAAAAACCCCCCTGCTGGCTCTTCCCTCTGCACCTGAGTTCGTCTCTATCAAGTGCAGTTTCTTCACTTCTCAGAGGAGGCAGCTGAGGCCAGAGAGTTACTCCAGGAAGTGGCATGCAGGAATCGTTACTGTGCATCCCAAGGTTCAGAATCGGAAAGCACAAGTGTGGCAGGAAACGCAGGGCTGAATTACCAGCTGTTATGCGTCAGTTCGCATTAACAACACAGAATAAGCGTGGATCACAAGGCTCTTCTGCCTCTGAATCGAGGCTCACGTCCTGTGGATCTGGAACCGTAACTTGATCTCTTACGCATTTTTGTGCTGCATGCTTCTGGGTCTCTATTAGATTATCTCTCATCACAAATACGCACACACAGGTGTGCGCACACACTCTCTTTCTCAGCCTTCCTTTTTAGTTTTATTTCTTCCTAGGGTGTGCGAAAGGGAATTTTTCTGGATGAATCCTTCAAAGTATGTCCATTACTGGATTTGAGGTTGCGTTTTCCTTTTATCATCCATCGTAATTTATGTGAAAATCAAGTAAATTTGAAGAGGAATTAACTGTCTTTTCTATCATTTGGGACACAACTGACTGTCTTTGATACTCTCTTCTCGTATATTGAGCAGTAAGTATGTTAAATGATAAGGTAAGACATGAATTTTTGAGAAAAAGGAAGGTTATTTATTGACCCTTTGGGGTTTGACCCCAGGGTCGGGAAGATTCCCTGGAGGAGGAAATGGCAACCCTCTCCAGTGTTCTTGCCAGAGAAATCCCATGGACAGATGGACAGAGGAGCCTGGCAGGCTACAGTCCCTGGGGTTGCAAAGGGTCGGGCATGACTGCACCCTCAAGCACACCACTGCTCACTGGTTCAGTGAAATCTCTGCAGGGAAGGAACACAGTGGACTCAAAGGGCAGATTTTGCCCAGGCATGGTTGCCTATGCGCACTTCTATAATGAAGTCACTGAAGGGTTCCTAATTGCTTTGGCTTGCTTAGCCATTGGGCATCATTTGGAACTGGTCGACAACACCCTTTCCCTTGAGGCTGCATGAGACAACCCAGTCCTCCTCCCCTGACTCCTGGGTCAGGAAGACCAGACGTGGCCAGAGTCGTGTCATTTCTTCCTCTTCCTTTGTCATTTAAGATGAGTTCTGAGGGATGCCTTAGACACCTTTCTCTTCCCGTTCTACCTGTTTCCCTTGGAGATCTTATCCAAGCCTCAGCGTTTAGCTACATCTCTGATGCTGGTGAATCCCACCCTGCGTCCCCATCCTCCTTTCCTTTCTCGGTTCCAGGCATCCAACTTCCTACAGAGGTGTCCTCTGCCTGCTGCTTGTACCTTGCTTTCCCTCTCAGCTCCCCCAGCCCTTCTCAATCCAGCCTCCAGCGTCATCGTCGTAAAACACAGCGGATGCAGCCAGGGCAGCCAGGGTAGCCCAGTCTGACAGCTGCTTATCTGTTGTCAGGAAAAGGCCAGCAAATTCAAGAATTAGGCCTTTATTGAAAGAAAGTGACTTTTCATAAAAAAGAAAAACACCTCACTCTCGTTAGGACTCTGCCATGAGACAGCCATGGGGCCTCCAGGCCCCATGAGATTGCACAGACACCCACTGTCATCACAGAGCACTGTGAAGACTCTTGTGCAGAACATAATGTGATCTATAAAGCCTCTTGGCGGCTCGCACTAACCGCAGAGTGTCCCAGTTCATTGAAAGTGAAACAACAAGGGCCAGATCGCCTCCCACCCTCCCTCCCTGGGGACCCCTCCTTCCCTGGGGACCCCACCCTGTGCTTAACTGTGACAGCTGCCAGGCCATTGCATGGGGACTGCTGGATGTTAAACATTAGCCGGTTTTTTAAGTATTTTACCAACTGTATGGGCAAAATAGGTAGAAATAGAGTGTTTCTTTTACATAGTTCAGTGGTTTGTCCTGCCCCTTCATCAGGAAGATCCTAGCCCTCAAATCTTGTAGTCTGGGATCTTTATTTTCTGATCCTCAGCAACTTAGTGTCTGCCCCAAGTGGAGTACCCAGATGGAGATGGCAGGTGAATGAGTCCATTCACTGAAGAATCCTGGGTCTCTTTCATTCTCTCTAGTCAGTGTAAATTCAGAAGCATGTTGTTGACTGGAGAGAGCACCAGCTGATTTTCTCAAAAGTGATGTTCTTCATTTTGAACTTTGTTTACAGAACTCTGTCCATAACATTTGAAGGATGCAGAAGCGAGTTTGTTAGGTCTCAGGTAGTTCAATCACGATTCTTCTTTTAAAACCTATCCCAGGTTTCCGTATGCATACAAACCCTGTACCTGAGGTTCATATATGCCCTTATAAAATCACTGATGGCAGAAGATAAATTCCTCTCTTCTGGCCAGGAATGTACGACTGTCTTTCCTGTAGTTTCCATTTTAAAAATGCATTTCCTTTGCTAAGTATGAAACTATGATGTTCCTTATAACATTGCGAGTCCTCTCTCTCCTATCCGTCCTCTCTCTCCCCCTCCATATTCTGAGATTTTTCACCCCTGCTTCCACCCCCCGAAAAGAAAAACTTCAAGAAAAATAGTTTTCACGGTATCTAAAGTCTCCAGCATTCCCACGTGCTCCACACTAAATGCCTGCGTATCTGTCTGGCGATTGTTTTAACATTTGGTCTTCCGCCTGGGGAGTGGGCGGTACACTCTAAGCTGCTTCCACTCAGGCCTCAGCAGAGAAGGCAATATTTTGTTATGAGTAAAGTTTCAAGCCAGGCTTTGGCCGAGGTCCTTCCCATTAGGGAGGAAGAAAGTAGAAACAGCCAGTGAGATGATAATTCTCCTTGAATTGTAGCTCATTAAAAAAACCTTGCCTGGGCCTCTGTGGCTTATTTATTGATTTAAGCATCTAGCACTTTTCCTTTCCAGAAAGAATTAGCATCTCCATTGCAATCATGACTGTGGGAGGAGATTTTCATCTTTTCTCTGGGGATTGACTGTCCTCCAGTTGCTTATTCGCACAGCCCGCTTTCAAGTTGAGTCTAGGTACACAGTTAGGGGTCGGAATGAGATTTCTGAGATTTATAGGTAATGAAAAGAACAGGTTGTACCGAAGATACCACGTGTAGGAAACTAAGCTTTCTTAGGGGACTCGAGTGAACCTGTGATCCTTGCTTTTTCCAAAATGAGCATTGCAGTCTTGTTCGTATTAACTCCTTTCCTGTAGATAGTTTAACATGTTTTGTGTTTGCCACCGTTGAGCATGGAAATGGCGTTTCTTGTCTGCTGATCACTGACAACAGGTGTTAAACAATTTGCATTACTCTCGAGTCTTACTGTGCTTGACTGTCTGCAGTGATAAGGAACTCGTGTATTTTCTTGCTGCTGCTTAGTCGCTCAGTTGTGTCCAACTCTCTGCGGCCCTGTAGACTGTAGCCCTCCAGGCTTCTTTGTCCGTGAAATTTTCCAGGCATGTATATTGGAGCAGGTTGCCATTTCCTACTCCAGAGGACCTTCCTGATCCAGGGATCAAGCCTGCGTCTCTTGTATCTCCTGGATTAGCAAGCAGAATCTTTACCATTAGTGCCACCTAGGGATCCCATATGTTTTCTCATCAGACATTTAAAATCCTCTTTCCATAAGGACACATTTTTTCCCCTAAAAATAAAAGCACCTACAAGTCTAGCCGCTTTTCAGCTCCATCTGTTGAGAACCCCACCATGTGACCATAACGCGCTCAGTTCAGTTCAGTGGCTCAGTCGTGTCTGACTCTTTGTGACCCCATGGACTGCAGCACACCAGGCTTCCCTGTCCATCACCACTCCTGGAGCTTGCTCAAACTCATATCCATCAAGTTGGTGATGCCATCTTATCCTCTGTTGTTTCCTTCTCCTCCTGCCTTCAATCTTTCCCAGCGTCAGGGTCTTTTCTAATGAGTCAGTTCTTTGCATCAGGTGGTCAAAGTATTGGAGCTTCAGCTTCAGCACCAGGCCTTCCAATGAATATTCAGTACTGATTTCTTTTAGGATTGATGGGTTTCATCTCCTTGCTGGTAATATTGCTGTAAGCCTCTCAATCTTGTTCACACTGTTGTGGTTTTTCCAGTAGGGACCTCTTTTTGGATGTGGTTAATACCGACTCATTCCTGTGCCTCAATAAAGGGTAATGCTGATAAACAGTGAGCACCTTAAAAACTGAAAAGCATTTGGGCTCCTTAGTGGTACTCAGTCATTGCTGTGCCCTATTTGCGTGATCGAGCTTCCCCGATGGCTCAATGGGTAAAGAATCTGCCTACAGTGCAGGAGACGGGAGATGCAGGTTCGATTCCTGGGTCAGGAAGATCCCCTGGAGAAAGAAATGGCAACCCTCTCCCGTATTCTTGCCAGAAAAATCCCATGGACAGAGGATTCTGGTGGGCTCCTGTCGGTGGGGTCACAAAGAGTCAGACAGAGCTGAGCAACTAAGCATGAGCCCGATTTGCATGGATGTTAATTTGTAAGGATTGGCTCTGTTGGCTCTTGACAAGATGTGCATTTAAATTTTCACCCTGCTTCTTTATCAAGGGAGCTCAGAGCTGCTCTAGGTCTTGGCTTTTTTGTTTGCAAGATTCCTAAGACTCTAGCTGAGGCAGCCTCTTGCCCAGCGTTACAGAGTCCTTAGCTGGGTCTGTAATGCTGTTTGGGCCCTGAAGCACTGTGACGCTGGCCTGGTCCTGCCTGTACCTCTCAGCAATCTGCATGTCCAGGCTGAAAGTGGATGAGGACCCCTGCAGGCGGCTCACTTCCTGGGCTTTCGGATGGATGTGTGAGGGTACGGGCCGTGGGGGTGTTTTTGTGTTTTATCTTCTGTTTCTGTCTGTTTGATTCTGAAGAGTCTGCCTTCAGTTGCGAGGTGTTGAAGTCTGGCAAAAGCAATGATGGAAGGGTTGTCAAGTACTGGAAAGTGGAGGACAGTCAGCCTCCCTCTTTCTGCCTCAGCAGTGTTGAATATTCCAAGGCTGTGTCCACTGGGAAGACGGGATATACCACTGAGATTCTTGCACTCCTCAGTTTCAGTTTACTTGTCAATTAAATGGGCATAATGACACTCACCTCATGTATTATGAGCTGACATGCGTAATTGTCACTATTTTCCCCACGGGTCTGGGATACCTTCTTCAGCTCAGTCCCTCCACATATGGATGCAGTTTGAAGTCATCAGGTGCTTACTTGGTACTGGGATAGGTGGTCATTCCTTTGTTGATGCCAGAGCTAACGCTTCACCCTTCTTCAGAACTGTCCTACCAGACATGTTCCTCCAGCACTGTGTTATCAAAATACAAACAGGGCAGATGTGTTTTTTTGTAGAAGGGGTTGCATTCCAACCTTTTTCTTTAAGAAAACAAAACAAAGCAAAGCAGTTTGACAAGACACTATAACCAGGATCTCAAGGAAAATGAGATTTTTTTTTTCTAGGCCAGCTCTATCTCTCTCCTAAGTCAGGATGCTGCGTGTGTTACCCTGCGCGGAGTACCATCTCCTCCTCCCAGCAGTGCAGTTTCCTTAACCTCAGCCTTTATCTCAGTATTCCAGTTAGTGGTGAAAATGTGTCAGTGCTAAAAACACACACAGTCTTTATGCTGGGGCTGCTCCGGCGGCTCAGAGATGAGCAAATGGTGAAAGAATCCATTTGCAATGCGGGAGACACAGGTTTGATCCCTGGGTCGGGAAGATCCTCCTGAGAAATGAATGGCAGCCTACTCCAGTATTCATGCCTGGAGAATCCCATGGACCGAGAAGCCTGGTGGGCTATAGTCCATGGGGTCGCAAAGAGTTGAACACGACTTAAGTGACGACTCAGCATGCAGTTTATATGCTGGAGTGACTACCTGGAAGAAATTTTTACAGCTTCCTTTCCAGGGTATGATAATCACGTTCAGTTTGCACTTTGTTTGTTTGTTAGTAAAGTGATTCTATCAGTACATCAGTGAGGAGCTGACCTCTGAAACTGTGATTGTCATCTGTTACATGGAAGGCATTTGATGCTGAGCGTCACATCTTTATGGTACAGTTAAAAACATGTGTGGTATTTCTTTTTTTTCCTTCTAGCTACAGGAAGCTGACATTGTGGTCTTGGGCTCACCTAGCCAGAAGAGATTCCCCTTTCTTGGATTCAGCCGGGAACTACTGTTTTCAACTGTTCGCATGACTTTCTATCAGGTAAATGGCTTCAGATTGGTGCCAGGCCACGATCCAAAAAGGCGAGATTGCTATGAGCAAGGTTAACCTTATTCAGAAAGAGTATGTTCCTGAAATGATGGTCACTGTCAACATAGGAACACAGTTAAGGTAACTGCCTTTTCAGTTACTTATATTGGAACCATGTTGTCAGGCAAAGAGCAACCAAGATGCCAGTCAAAGTAGCAGCCACCTCCTCACCTCCCCCCTCATTGAAATGTCCCCTGCTGTCCTCTAGCATCAAGCAGACAAGTCAGTTGTGACCTACAGCAGGCAAGTTTGCACATGTGTGAGGGAAACTAGGAATAGTATTTCTCACAGTCTTTCTAAAACAGCAGAATGCTTTCTCCTAAGGCAATCTTAGGTGAACTTCAACACATAAAAGTAGATGAAAACACAGCTGCCAGAAGGAGGGGAGTGGAGACCAGCTCCCCTGTGTTCATAATTTCCCCTTTCAGTGACCCCTCAAGCACTTCTTGGAGCCCCAGAGTCAATTCAGAATGCTGGGAAAGTCACCCTTAGAAACAGAAGAGGTCTTGGGATGGGTGGCGATATTTGATGGTATTTGCTCAGGGATCCAGGAACGCCCTGGATCACATCAGGTCACTCTCAGGGTAGCTGAAGCTGTGTCAGAGCCAGGATGCCCACCCAGGGGGCCAGTAGGAGCTGACCCAGCGGGCGGACCTTTTTCTTATTCACAGGAAGACACTCAGGCTATGAAAGCTTTGGACCACACCCAGCCCACCCTCTCAAGTCCCATGACCTGTGTATGCAAGAGACAATGGCAGAGAAAGACAGAACCTTCCTTCCTTGTTGCCTGTGGCTCCCAGTTTCAACATGGGGTGGGAATGTGGGGCTGTACTGAGCTGTCCAAGAGGATGGTGTTTTGTTTTGTTTTTTTCTTTTCCCCCAAAGCTGGTCAAAGCTTGACCAAAAGGAGTAGAAGTCTCTACTAGTACAGGCATTCTAGACCTTGAAACTTAGGCAGCCTTGCAACACAGTGACATAGAGAATAGTATCAAGGAGAAAATAAATAGAACTTCTGATTCAGTCACCTTGGGATGACCATTTTACATTTTTCCACAAAAAAAAGCATTAAACTTAATTGTATTGGAATATAACAGAAAAGAAAGGAATATGCTAAAAGCTTTACTGAAATTCGTTTAACTATTTCTTCAAAAAGAGAAATAACTCACCTTCCTCTTTAGGAAATGTAACTCCTCCCAGATTTGACCAATCAGATTAAAAGCCCCTTGGAGCTGAAGGGTGCAAGGTGGTTTGGGGTGTTTTGAAGGGAAGATGCTCAGGAATTTTTCAGAATGCTCATGTACTCAGCTCACAAACACACATATGAATGAAGCAATTAGAGGTACAATATAATGTGAAATGGAATTAATGGCTTTTTTTTTTAATAAATAGAAAGCATGCTCAATTCTTTACTCAGTTCTTTGAAATATATGTAGTTTGTAGATGTAACTTTTCTCCTGAAAAGAAAAAAATGCTTAGCCCATTCACAGCGTACGTGCACTGTTTTGGAAGGCAACTCTGCCCACCACTGCACCACCAATGCCATGCCCTGCTTTAATTTGCTCAGAATCCTAGTGGGGTCAGGAAAGTCAGTTATGACTTTGTTATTTTTTTTAAGGCATGCTTCCCTGCTGCAGTGTTTACTTGCTGTTTTTTATTAGAATTTTTATGTTAGGGTGATTTTGGCACAACCCTGGTTGGAGATAGGAGAGTTGACTTCAGTGTTCTTTTGGAATCCTGTGAGCATCATTATTTTTTTTAAAGGTATTTTAAAAACGTTAAATTTTGGTGTAACAGTTCTCTTTAGGGGAAAAAAAAAATTCCGTATGTAGACAGATTGCAGTTTATTTTTAGTTTATCTGGTCCAATAGTAGAAGTTTTATTGATTTTTGAGTGCCCAGAATATTAGCTGACACATTGGAAGGCTTAGTAAATACTATGTTGAATGAGTGACTAAACATGGATTCAGAGTTATCTTCTGCTTACAGTTTTAAGTTAGTTTCAAATATAAAGACATTTCCTTAAACTTTTTCTCCACTTAAAAAAACAGGGCTGACGAGGCAGAGGCGAAGATGAAGAGCACTGTGCTGATTAAACAGATGAACGTTTTCCAGTCGGCACTATTTATAATAGCATTTCATTTCTCAGTAGTCAGAAGTTTTTGTTTTAACAATGTTGATTAGTATTAATTTAATCTCTGAATAAATTGAAGAAAGACTTTTTCCCTCTTCTATATATAATTTTCCACTTGAAGCAAGTGAAGACCTTTTTCAAGCATTATTAAAAAGAAAGTTTCTTTTATTTCAACTTAAGAGGAAAAGAATGTTCAATATACTTGTGATTGGGTGAAGGCAGGGCTTTATAATGAAATTTTCCTGGTCATCTTAATGGTACAGGGTTCTCCTTCCCTCCTTGTAAAAATAGATGGGATGGGGTGATTTATGATGAGGTAATTCTATAGGGGCATTTTATTGAATATGTAATCCCCAGAGAGATTTTCATGATGGCTGATAGCCCAGAGGCAGTGCTTGGAAAACAATTACACCTAACTTGTTGGATTGGGTCCCTCTTCTGTGGCATAAGTCTCATGTTTAGATTGAAAACAGGGCCATAGCAGGGTTCAGTTGTCTAGGTACAAGAATTTTATTTTCTAAAACATTATTTCAAATGAAAGAAATGGGCTCTGATTTTGTAATGCTCTGCACGCTAAAGGTCAAAATTCATCCTCAGCAAAACCATTGTGTACCTAATATTCAGACTTAGTTTCTGATGCACCAAATGAGATGAGATACTGGTCTGGGGCCCAGAGAAGAGTGTCAAAATAGAAACTTAATGGGTCAGAGCAGTTCAGAGAGAGCATCATTTGAAGCAAACGTGATTCTGTAGAGTGGAGTCGGGGGCTACATCCCAGGACTCAGGCTAATCAGAGTTCCTGAGAGTCCCAGGTGGTCTCAAAGCAGCTCCTATTTGAAAAGGGCCCTTCTGATTTCCAGGGAAACTATTATGACACCTTAGCCTTAAATTTTCTCATTGTGGCAAGTTTGGTTACTGTAAGAAAAATGATAAGTGAAAGGCCATCTTTTAAAGGGATTCACTGACTTGTGCCTGGAGGAAGGAGCTGTGAGTTAACGGGGAGTGTTAGTGGGAAGTGAAAAAAGCCATTTGGTTTGGGAGCCCTGCTCAACTTAAAGACGGAGTGTGGACAGCCCTCCGGGTGGGGCCTGGCCTCTACATAGGCAGCGGGGGTGGTGAGGTAATGATTTCCTTTTTGGGGTCTCCTTAGTCAGGAAATTTATTAACCATGTATTCTAGATTCCCTGAGTTACCATCTTAATTGCTTCAGTTTCTCCAGATTCAGAACTTTCCATTCCATTTTAAGATTGCACTGATTCCTGCTACAAAAGCAGCCCAATGGTTATGATAGAAAAGGTTGGAAGTATACCATAGGGAAGAAAAAACTAGCTTCTGACTCAGTCAACTTGAGCTATCCATCTTAGATTTTTTCTCATTTAAAAATTACACTTCATTTTATTGGCTAGAATATAGTAGAAGGAAAAGCAAATAATACCCTAAAGCATTACTGAAATTCAGATAACTTTCTTTAAAATCAGAAATGCTGGTTCCTATAAGAGTCTTCTAAAGTTTGAGATATGTGTGTCTTTTATGTTGTCTTTTTAAACTCTTATTGATTTTAGCTGTGTTCTATTGTATGCAAGATAGTAGCTAAGAGTGTAAAATTGTTCACTGCGTAATTCTATAGGTGAAGTAATCTTCATTCACATGGGTATTCCTAGTTATACTCCTGGAACATCCATTTATAAGTTGAATGCAACTTTTTATTATTTGCCCATCATTTAAAGGCAGAGGTAAGAATGAGGGAAGCATGTTTCTTTTTCATAGGGGTTGGATAAGACCTTTAGATCAGATCTCTAGTGGTTCCAACAAAACAGGTCTTTCTCCTTCTCTAGCTCTTGGCTTTTGCCTATATATGATGTATAAAACTGAAGTGTTGCTAATCTTTTTAAACAATACATGAGGGATATGATTTTCTAACACCCTTAGTACATTTGACAATAGAGCATCACAAACACTTACTCTTAAGTGTTATGTGCTCTTTTTTGCAAAGGACTGGCAGGAAAATGGATAAATTTAAGAGTAGACTGGTCCAAAAAGGAATAAGATAGTCTCTTACTTCAAAAAGTTTACTGTTAACAGCATAGGCTAAAGCATTTTTACATGTCTGTTTACATTTCACAAACTTCCTAAGTGCCAACCACAGTAGAATTCTTATAAACTGCTTCTCTGTATTTTGAAATCCAGGTCATCCTCAAACTTAATATCCTAAAATATAATTCCTCAGTTTTTTAAGAAAACATTTTATTTGGTTGCAGCACTTGGGATCTTTAGTTGGGGCGCGTGAACTCTTGGTTACGGCATACGGGATCTACTTCTCTGACCAGGGATTGAACCTGGGCCCCCTGCATTGGGAGCACAGAGTCTTAGCCACTGAATCATCGAAGGAAATCCTCATTTCTCAGCTTTGATGGAGAATTGGCTTTGTCATTTTTTTTTTAATAATTTCATTTATTTATTTCATTTGGGCTGTGCTGGGTCTTTGTTTCTACTCAGGCTTCCCTCTAATTGCAGCGAGTGGGAGCTACTCTGTAGTTGCAAAAGGCGAGCACCTCATTGTGGTGGCTTCCCTTGTTGCAGAGCACGGGCTCTAGGGTGCATGGGCCGTAGCAGTTGTTGTTCCAAGGCTCTGGAGCTCAGGCTCAGTCGTTGTGGCAAATGGGTTTAGTTGCTTCATGCACAGCATGTGGGATCCTCTGGGACCACAGATCGAACCTGTGTCTCCTGCACTGGGCACAGAGATTCTTTACCTCTGAGCCCGGCTCTCTCACTTTTAGGACAAGGATTTTACAAAGCCTGATCTGTCACACAGTGCTTTACCTGGGCTTATTCTGTAGGCATTTATATCTTCCTTTTTGACTTGACCAACCTAGATAGCATATTAAAAAGCAGAGATATTACTTTGCCAACAAAGGTCCATCTAGTCAAGGCTATGGTTTTTCCAGTAGTCATGTATGGATGTGAGAGACTGTGAAGAAAGGTGAGCATTGAAGAATTGATGCTTTTGACCTGTGGTGTTGGAGAAGACTCTTGAGAGTCCCTTGAACTGCAAGGAAATCCACCCAGTCCATTCTAAAGGTTATCAGCCCTGGGTGTTCACTGGAAGGACTGATACTAAAGCTGAAACTCCAATACTTTGGCCACCTCATGCAAAGATGACTCACTGGGAAAGACCCTGATGCTGGGAGGGATTATGGGCAGGAGGAGAAGGGGACGACAGAGGATGAGGTGGCTGGATGGCATCACTGACTCGATGGACATGAGTTTGAATAAACTCTGGGAGTTGGTGATGGACAGGGAGGCCTGGCATGCTGCAATTCATGGGGTCGCAAAGAGTCGGACACGACTGAGCAACTGAACTGAACTGAATCATACATGGAATTGCTTTGATTTTATATGTATTGTTTAAATATACATATAATATGCCAGGTGCTTTACATACCATATCACATTCAGTTCTCACAAAACTCTGTAAGGTTGAACATCATTAATTAACAAGTCCAAAGTCACAACTGCCAGTAAGAGGTAGAGGCAAGATTTTAATCCAGTCAAATTCTAAATCTGTGGCCCAATTGGGAGCCCCAAGGCTATGCCAGGACCCAGCTGGTGACCTACTACCTGTAACTGTGCCATGACACGCTCATTTCCTTGGTTGGAAATGAGAAAGTCATTCATCATCCTGGCATTTTACAGGGAAAAAACAGTAGGCTACAAATGACGAATGCTGAAAGTCTTTTTGTTTTCTTTCCCCAGGGAAGGCTGCATGCATTTCTCCTGGCGTCCATGGTATTAGTCCCATCGCCAAAGACGTGAGTCTCCTTGCTGCTGCTCTGCGGATTCAGGTTTGTCTGACCCAGTTATTTGAGAATTTTTGAATTAGGAACACAAAGTTTTTAAAATAGTACTTGGATCTCACATTTTCTTTTTTTAAGAAAAACCTACATATTTAATTACGTGTGAGTAAAATTACTCCTGAGGCCCACTTGGATTATTTTGTAACTTTTGTTCCTTTCCATGACACAGAATCCCTGAATGATGCTTGGTAGTTTCGTAGTTTAGATATGTAAACCATCAGCTTTTACTTGTCTAATACCCTTTCCTTCCTACCCCTATTAAAGAACATGGTCAGCAGCGGAAGGAGATGGCTCCGTGAGCAGCAGCACCGCAGATGGAGACTTCACTGCTTGAAACTTCAGCCTCTGTCACCTGTACCAAGGTATTCGGGTGATTCGTTTATACTGACATCAGCTCACCTTAGATACCCGAAGTTATCCATTGGATGGGGGCAAAACTCATGGTCTTGTGGCTTTGATGGTAGATAGCTTTCTCTGATCAAATTGCTGCACTGTTTCTTCTGTCCTTTAATTCCTCCAAAATTAAATAATAGTGAGCATGTTTACCATATTCTATCAATTCTAAGATGTAGATTTTTTTCTTACCTCTGAAATTAGCATGTACCTTCCTATCAAAGATGTATCTTGTATTCAGTGGTAGTGTTTTTTCTTAAAATGATGGTGCCTTCAGTTCAGTTCAGTCGCTCAGTCGTGTCCTGCTCTTTGCGACCCCATGAATCGCAGCACGCCAGGCCTCCCTGTTCATCACCAACTCCCAGAGTTCACTCAGACTCGCATCCATCTAGTCGGTGATGCCATCCAGCCATCTCATCCTCTGTCATCCCCTTCTCCTCCTGCCCCCAATCCCTCCCAGCACCACAGTCTTTTCCAATGAGTCAACTCTTCGCGTGAGGTGGCCAAAGTACTGGAGTTTCAGCTTTAGCATCATTCCTTCCAAAGAAATCCCAGGGCCGATCTCCTTCAGAATGGACTGGTTGGATCTCCTTGCAGTCCAAGGGACTCTCAAGAGTCTTCTCCAACACCACAGTTCAAAAGCATCAATTCTTCGGCACTCAGCCTTCTTCACAGTCCAACTCACACATCCATACGTGACTACTTGAAAAACCATAGCCTTGACTAGATGGACCTTAGTCGGCAAAGTAATGTCTCTGCTTTTGAATATGCTATCTAGGTTGGTCATAACTTTTCTTCCAAGGAGTAAGCGTCTTTTAATTTCATGGCTGCAGTCACCATCTGCAGTGATTTTGAAGCCCCCAAAAATAAAGACAGAATGACTGATTGGATCTCCTTGCAGTCCAAGGGACTCTCAAGAGTCTTCTCCAACACCACAGTTCGAAAGCATCAATTCTTCGGCACTCAGCCTTCTTCACAGTCCAACTCTCACATCCATACATGACCACAGGAAAAACCATAGCCTTGACTAGATGGACCTTAGTCGGCGAAGTAATGTCTCTGCTTTTGAATATGATATCTAGGTTGGTCATAACTTTTCTTCCAAGGAGTAAGTGTCCCATAATCTCATGGCTGCAGTCACCATCTGCAGTGATTTTGGAGCCCCCCAAAATAAAGTCTGACACTATTTCCACTGTTTCCCCATCTATTTCCCATGAAGTGATGGGACATTACCTATATTGGATGGTTTGTCCTACTTGGGCAGTATGTTTTTACTATGAGTGGAAAGCACCAGATTTAGGGAGTAGCCAGTTAGAAAGCTGCTAACAAAAGGAATGCAGTCTTCAGTGGACTAATGGTACTAAGGCAGGAAGTGTTTCTGCCCCTGATCCAGGTAGACATTAACCATTGAAATCAGGTCAAGACACAAGAAGGTACTACACCAAAAGCTGTCCAGCTAGCCCAAGTGGCAAGGGAGAGAAGCATAAGGTGAATAGAAGTACGGAGAAAATGTTCCAGTATTCTGAATTTTTGCCGAGTCCTACTGCCAGCAGGATGAAGGCTGATGTGCCTCATCATCCCGTGTGAAATCAGGGATTCATGTGAGAGAGTTTGAGAACACTTTGCCAGGCAGGCAGGCCATTGAAGCCACTGGACACTAATACATTTGATACAATTTTAGCTGCCAACAGTTCAGATTTGTTCTCACATAGGTCCAACAAATACATAGGTCCAACTTTTTAAAAAACAATGGATTGTGGAAAGAATTGTACAAAAAAGATCTTCACAACCCGGATAATCACGATGGTGTGATCACTCATCTGCAGCCAGACATCCTGGAATGTGAAGTCAAGTGGGCCTTAGAAAGCATCACTACGAACAAAGCTAGTGGAGGTGATGAAAAGTAGTTGGAGCATTCTTTGGCATTGCCTTTCTTTGGGATTGGAATGAAAACTGACCTTTTCCAGTCCTGTGGCCACTGCTGAGTTTTCCAAATTTGCTGACATATTGAGTGCAGCACTTTCACAGCGTCATCTTTCAGGATTTGAAATAGCTCAGCTGGAATTCCATCATATCCACTAGCTTTGTTCGTAGTGATGCTTTCTAAGGCCCGCTTGACTTCACATTCCAGGATGTCTGGCTCTAGATGACTGATCACACCATCATGGTTATCCAGTTCGTGAAGATCCTTTTTGTACAGTTCTTTTGTATATTCTTGCCATCTCTTCTTAATATCTTCTGCTTCTGTTAGATCCAGACCATTTCTGTCCTTCATTGAGCCCATCTTTGCATGAAATGTTCCCTTGGTATCTCTAATTTTCTTGAAGAGATCTCTAGTCTTTCCCCTTCTGTTCTTTTCCTCTATTTCTTTGCATTGATCGCTGAGGAAGGCTTTCTTATCTCTTCTTGCTATTCTTTGGAACTGCATTCAGATGCTTATATCTTTCCTTTTCTCCTTTGCTTTTCGCTTCTCTTCTTTTCACAGCTATTTGTAAGGCTTCCCCAGACAGCCATTGTGCTTTTTTGCATTTCTTTGCCATGGGGATGGTCTTGATCCCTGTCTCCTGTACAATGTCATGAACCTCATTCCATAGTTCATCAGGCACTCTATCTATCAGATCTAGTCCCTTAAATCTATTTTCTCGCTTCCACTGTATAATCATAAGGGATTTGATCAAAGTCATACCTGAATGGTCTACCAGTTTTCCCTGTTTTCTTCAATTTCAGTCTGAATTTGGTAATAAGAAGCTCACGATCTGACCCCAAATATGGTACTCTTTGGAATATGCTTTTCAGTATCAGAGATGCCCAACACACACAGTCAGCTTGGTCTGAAGGGCTTTGTAGGTTTCTATGCTGGGGGTAAATGACCAATCAAAGCAATCACTATTCCACCTGGGAGTGGAGCTCCACTTTCTTTAGAACATAGTGGTATCTGCTCTCTGACAGGACACTCTGCGACAGTCCAGATGGATATTTTCTTGAGTGATAGTTAATGAAGTGAAAGCTACATATTCCCTCTGTATGAATTTGGAAATACAAACTGTGGGACAGTCTCAGCCTGTGATTTCAGAACAGTCATTAGATAAGCTATCTCAGCCAGATAGATGACAGATGCATTTTCCAGCCTCATAGTGAATCCCCTATGGTTGCCCCTCGATTACTGAATTGGCCCAGCTCCCTTCCTGCAGGAGGCACCCTTAAGGCCAGCGATTAAACAGGTGATCCTGCCTGCTGTCTTGGAATACACAGAATGTAGGCGGTAACACCACCAGGAAACTGACTCATTTTTGACTTGATAACCAGTTGCTTTTCAGAACTGACCTGTTTCCTTGGGACACAGCCAACCACTATGATTCGATTATACCCACCAGGCTGGTGAAATCCTCCAAGCTGTGTTTTCACTCCTCAAATAGACTAAACATCTTAGTTATCTGGTTCATTAATACATAAATTCCAAGGAATGTTCTTTGTCATAATCACCCCTATATTGGTGCTGTTTCATAAAATATTTTTTGATTACTTATTTTGTTATCACACCTTCATTTTTAGAAGTCAATGAATAAATTCTGTTCTCAGAGAGCTTAGAAAAAAAATGAGAAGAACTCGGCCAAATTGTATACCAAAGTCTTTGTACAAATCCAAATAAATCCACTTGGAGGAGAAAAGCCCTTAAATTGCTTAAGCAAATCTAACTTCTAGAGCCACTGGGGAAAGAAAGTCAGGCTGAGTAGTTTATAAATCACTCAGAAAATCAGAATGATGTCACCGTCACTCTTCAGCTAGTGAAGAGAAAATCTGGGAGATATTCCAAGAGTAGCCTATTCAATTTAGGAAGTTGTGGGAGGAGAGAGACATAAAAAACGGTGTAGCCAGAAGGGTAAAATGAAGTGGGACCATGGACAGTGAAGCAGGGAGGAAAACCAGAAAGGAAAATGCTAGGGGATCTGGAGGAGAGGTTAGATGTCTGTGTAGTCGCTCAGTCATGTCTGATTCTTGGCGACCCCATGGACTATAGCCTGCCAGGCTCCTCTGACCGTGGAATTCTCCAGGCAAAAATACTGCAGTGGGTTGCCATATCCTTCTCCAGGAGGTCTTCCCACTCAGGGATCAAACCTGTTTCTCCTATACTGTGGGCAGATTCTCTACTGCCTGAGCAACCTGCCTTGCTGCAGTCACAGAGCTCCAGCCACATTCGGGCCAAGACACCTTTCCCCTTCTGCAGCTCAAGTGTGTGTTGGAAGTAGGTTTATTGTGACTTCTTGCACGAAGGTCAGGTTTCACGGGTCATAGAGGAGAACACAAGATAATATGAGGACTGAGAGTGGATTGTCTGCAGTAGCAACAGAAAAAAATAGAGCCTGCCAGTGGAGGGACCACTGTGCTCCAGAACTGGGGCTCCAGGACCAATCAGGAGAGAACTGCACCATCAGACGTCATCCCCCAGACTAAGTCACAGACAGGTGGATTGGACAAACTCCCGATAAGAGAAGCAGCTGAGCTCAGGAGCTTTCTGAGAAGCCGAGCACATGCTGATTTCCATAGCGTTCCTGTTCAGATGAGTGACAATGTGTACATCATTGCCCAGCAACACTCCGGAGTTCCTAAAATGTCCTGTGTCTGAAGTTGAGCTTCAGGGCACTAGCTCCATTTACCGACAGTTATGTAATTAATGAAGTATTTTGAAATGCAGTTTTGGACTTGAACTAGGGAAGCGATAGGAAAAGTATGGACACAGATGAAACACACGAGCTTTTCCACATATTTGTATTGCCAAGAGACACATGTGGCTCGCCCAGTAGGAAAGCATTATGCAATAAGCCCTGTATTCCTGGTTGAAGAATTCAGCAATGACCCATAGAAGACCTTGTGCTCTAATCATGATATTACCTTTAAGGGTGGCCTTTGGGCACATTGTAATATGCTGTCTCCTTTCCTATACACAGGTGTATCCTTATACCTGGGCAGAAGTTTGGAATTATGAGTTTTGGAGTTGTTTCTCTGTCTAAAAGGAATGTACTGTTTTCTCATGTACTTTAATTGTTAGCAGTTGCACATAATCCTACTTGGCGAAGAGGACCACAAAGCATTTGATTTAATCGTTGGTGTGGTGGGTGGATGTTTCTACTCTAGCAGCGACCACCTAAGCTGAGCGACTCTCTTACCTCTTCTGTTCCCCCCTCCCAGTGATATCGAGATTTCGAGAGCACAGACTCCAAAAGCTGTGGAGATCCTTGCCAAGGAGATAGGATTGCTTGCAGATGAAATTGAAATCTATGGCAAAAGCAAAGCCAAAGTACGTTTGTCCTTGCTGGAAAGGTTAAAGGATCAAGCAGATGGAAAATACGTCTTGGTTGCTGGGTAAGAGCTATTGTTTAAATCTCTTTTACTAAGAATTCACGTTTGTAAAACTCTGTACCCTATTTATATCGCCACACCCCTCCAATGCATCCTCTTCTCCAACTTGACATTATTTTGTCCATTTCACTTGGTACTCCTTCATTTGATGTGAGATAAGTTTTTATTTTCAGTGCAAACCAAATGAGCCCCGTCCACAGAATGTAAAGTGTAACAAGTTCCTAATCCAGGGCTTGGCTTTCAATTTCTCATATTGTGTTTTGATCACCCTGGTTCTGCCTTGAATTTTTCATTTTGCTTTTCATGATTAAAATCAAAGTAAGAATTGAAAGTAAAAATATTTTGAGCTGAACAGTGTGCTTTTTTGGGTTCTCCTTAGAAATAACATTGAAAAATGAACAGATACTTGTGTGAGATGTCAGACTTTTCAGTTAGTAACCTTAATATTTATGAGTTTGCATTATAAAAACTCATTTCTCTTTCTTGCATTTCAGAATTGGGTTGTTTACATTTATGTCGCTCATTTTATAAAAGGCAAATGCAGTTTTCTTGAGAAGGAGCATTGGCTTTGTTTTGCCTCTTTAAAAAAAAAATACATTCACTAGCTGAAGAACGATAGAAAACAAGGGATTTCAAATATTTATTTAATGTGACCCGAGGGAACATCAGGAGACCATATAAATTCCTTTGTTGTCTTGAAATGTCATTGCATTGACTTACTAATGATATATAGACCAAGGCTTGGGGCACAAACCTTATTTATTAACAGGAAGAGACATTTCTGTTAAACTGGACTTGACTCATAGTTGAGTTATTTTTCACATATCTGATTATTCATGTAAGTGCTCTCTTTTTCTGGTTATAAAAATCATACATACTTGTAAAATTTGAAAAATACAGAAAGTTATAAACAAAAAAGTATAAACAGCTGTTCATATTTGAGATGATCTTGACACAGATGCAGTCCATCATAAATGCAGTCCTGCTGCACACACTGTTCTGTAAGCAAGCAGATTATTAACAGTACGTTGTATACCTGTCTCCATGTGAGTCAGCGTAGAGCTATGTTACCATTTTGCATGACTGCATGACATGCTGCTGCTCACATCCAGGTTCTTCAGCGTGCTGGGGGATGGGACTGAGAGTGGTGGTAATGGTGGTAAAAATACCTGGCATGAGGGTGGGTTCCATTGTTTCCCATTTCTGGCCATTATAAACAGTGCTGAAATTAACAACCATGAGCATGCATCTTTGTACTTTTATCCAATGATGTTCTTAGGAAAAAAATCCCTAGAGATGAACTCAGTCTTTCATTCCTGCAAATAGAGATAAAAGTGCAAATAAAGCAAGATAGCATCCTTAGTATCACCTCTTTAATGGCAGAGTGGTTTCTGTATTTTCTTCCTCTGCCTCCTTCACCCTCCCAACTCCTTGTCCTCTTCTCGGTCCTCTTCGGTTGTTGTTTTCATAAAGGGATGGAGGGTTAGAGTCATTCAGTGACTGTGTTTTTTTAGGGATTCATACCTTGCTGCAGCTCCTCCATTTTATGGCTGAAACCTCTCTCAGGCTTCCAGACTCATGACGGCTAGAGTCCCAATCCTAGTGGGATCCTCTCCAACCTAGGAACCCCAACCCTGATGTCCCCATAACTGAGCTTCAGGAAACTTCTTCAAGAGCAGCTGTTGGCCCCATTGGAGGCACCCTCTGGAGCAGATCTGTGGAAGGAGCCAGCTGACTCGGCGGGGACTCCTGGGTCCAAGATTTTGGAGTAAATATCTAGTCATCATTGCTTTTCTGGAAGTCTGCTTGTAAGAGTTTGTTTACAGTGAATACATTAACTCTTAGACATGAAAAGTGCAAGTCACACAGTCATGTTCAACTCTTTGAGATCCCATGTACTGTAGCCTCTTCCATGGAATTCTCCAGACCAAGAATGCTGGAGTGGGTTGGCTTTCCTTCTCCAGGGGATTGTCCCAACTCAGGGCTCAAACCCAGGTCTCCTGCATTGCCAGCAGATTCTTTACCAACTGAGTCACTAGGGAAGCCCTGTTAGACATGAAGAACTTCCAAAACAAATTGAGCATCTTATCCACATACTTGTCGTCCCTTCTCCCAGGCTTTAAGTGCTCTTGGTAGGCAGGTTTTCTGGCTTTTTCACCATGCTTAAGAGAGGAGGGATTAAGAAAACTCAGGAGGATGCAGTCTCAGTTTATGAAGGAGGAATCAGGCAGCCATTTTCCACATGGAGTGGCTCTGTTTTGAGCTTGTCGGTATTGGAAATGAAAGCGCAAATCTAGACAAGACCCTGCCCTTCACTGGGAACACAGGATTGATATTTCTGAAACAAAGCCTCTGATGGTATCATTATCAGATTCCTAACTTGAGGTCATACCATCAAGGCCTGGCCTCCAGCCACATCCCGGAGAGTGCCCCCAAGCCCGGCCGTCTAGGATTGTCGCTACATGTTGGCCCATACCCAGCAGAGTGTCATTCCATGCTGGCTCTGCTGGCCTTTTTGTGTGTCACTGAGCTGAAGAAGACTGGCTGCTATGTTGTACATGGAAGTGAAAATTAAACCTGAATTCTCAAGTAGAGATTTAACCCCAAGAGATCAACAGTTCTTTTTCTGAAACAGTGATATAAATTCCCTTACAGACCTATGAAGGAACCAAAATCCAAATTGTATTCCTTTCACCTGCATTGAAAAAGAAGCCATGAGTGTAGGACTTTGAGCTGTCTATATGCATCTGTCACAGAGTTTGATGGTTTTTAGAAAATAAATACCTCACTACATTCTATAAGACAGGAAGGAATAAACTCCCCCCGCCTGGAAATCCCAAGGACAGAGGAGCCTGGTAGGCCACAGTCCATGGGGTCGCGAAGAGTCAGACACGACTGAGCAACTTCACTTTCACTTTTCACTTTCATGCATTGGAGAAGGAAATGGCACCCCACTCCAGTGTTCTTGCCTGGAGAATCCCAGGGACGAGGAAGCCTGGTGGGCTGCCGTCTATGGGATCACACAGAATTGGACACGGCTGAAGTGACTTAGCAGCAGCAACACCAACTCAACAAGGGATACCTTCTTAAGTGTGTAAACTGCCTTTGTTATCTAATCTTTCAATAGCTGCATGTTAGAAATCAGTTTAAAACAGCAAGACAGTAATTTTATTTGTAGTCTAAATGAAAACTTCATTTGAAATAAAATCATCTTAGGTCAGTGAAGGAAAAGTGACATTATCAAGCCATTATACACAAGGTTGCAGCTTCTTTAGAAATATAAATTACCATCCATTAAATGGAGAATTTTTTTCCTTTTCCTGAAAGGTATTTTTTTTTTAATCTGAAAATTACTTTGTTCCATTGACCAAAAATTTAGCATAAAGAAAAGTTAAAAGGAGAAGACAGTCTCTCATTACTCAGAAGTATTCAAAATTTTTCTATTTTCTTCCAGAATTTTATCTCTGCTTCTGTCCTTTTTTACACATTGAAATCATGTCATAAATACTGTTTTGTGTCCTGCTTTTATCCCTGAATACTGTAAGTCTTTTCTCATGCTTTAGAAAAATTCAAATACCCAAGTAATTTTTCAATAGATCTAAATAACAAATATTTGTATTGTACATTTGAATTCATGTACAAATGTGATTTAAATATATCAACAGTGGGATTAAAATATAAAACTGTGGGATTAAAAAAATCTACTATTAATAACCCAAATGCAAAACAGATTAATTCGTTTTTAAAAGCTATCCTTCAAACTTTAGTATTTCTTATTCCATCAGAATCATCTGTATTTCATCAGCTACACTTCGCATGGTATTTACACCTACACATCACTTTATTTGCTCTGCTGACAAAATGAAAAGTATTGGGAATTGTTCAGGGAAAAATGCCAAAAGAATCTTAGGGGCTCTTGAGTTTTACATATTTTCCCAGTTACACTAATGAAAAGGAATTTGTTTGAGAACTTGACTCAGAGTGCAGCTGCAGGGCATTGAAAGTGTGTGGGTCTCCATCCGTCCTTCACTGATTTCCATACAAAAGTTTTTAGAATTTCTCTGAATCGCATGGACTGAGCATGTCAAATCTGTGAATACGCTGAATTTCACATTAAAGAAAACTTCACATCACTGTTTTTCTCCTCTAGAGTACTAAATAGCTGATTTGATTTTATTTATCTTTTAATGCTTAAAACAATTTTGGTCAGTGTAAAAATAACTCGACTGACTTTTCTAAAGTTTCAATTTTCTGCTTTGGGTAAATATTTAAAGATCTGTGAGTTTTTCTTCTGTTTTCATGGCTTGGAGAGCAGAACAGAATATTTAGAAGCAACCAGGGACTTTGAACTGTTGGCCTCAGTCAAGTGTGATGGGAAGCACAACCAAGTGAACCACGGTTACCCATTTTTATCATTAGGTTTAAATCCTGCAGATGCCTGGGATGAGTGATACGTATTCAAATCCTCTTTAAGCAAAGATCTTTGGAGTTCATGGTTCAACCCATGGCTAATGGCAATAATACTGTCCAACAGGATTCTAGATCTCAAGAAAAGGATCAATTTTATGACTTCTTTCTGCATAAGCAATCTGTTTGACCTTTGAATAAATGGTAAGCTTCTTTTAGTATGAGTCCAAAATGTCACAAGGACTTTCCAGGTAACTCAGTGGTAAAAAGACTGTGCCTGCCAAGCAGAAGATGCAGTTTGATTCCTGGGTCAGGAAGATTCCCCTTGAGAAGGAAACGGCAACCCACTCTAGTATTCTTGCCTGGGAAATCCCAAGGACAGAGGAGCCTGGTGGACTATAGTCCATTGGATCTCAAGATTCGGACATGACTTAGCGACCAAACAACAACACATTGTCACAGAGTACTTAGTTCATTGTTTACCGGTAGTTGACAATAACATTTTGTCTTAGGAAAGGTGTCATTTCTTTTCCTAATGTGTTAACATTTTGTCTTAGGAAAGGTGTCATTTCTTTTCCTAATGTGTTTTGCTCATCTGTGCTTGGACATTTGACAGAAATGCAATAGACATAGTCCTTCACTTCAGCACACTTATAGTAATAATGCCCTCAGAAAAGTTAGAGAATAAGCACAAAATGCTCCCTGTGGGAGGGAACAGGTGAATCTCTTGGGAGGAGAAGAGGAAGATAAGCAAACCCACAGTTCCATCTCCATAAAGTTCTTACAGAAAAGGAAGTTAGCTTAACATGGCGCTTGTTCTTTCCTAAGTCAACTGAATCATTGGGAACCTGAGCTAAAGATCGTGAGATAACAGTTAAGCCAAATTTTGATGCCAAATGTAGGAATGAGGCAAAATAAAATTTTTATTGTAACCCTCTTTTGATTGCTCCCCATAAATACTTCCTACTCTCTGGTTTTCCTGAATTGTATTAGTTGGCAGAACACGAAGCAGTCCTGTGTTTCTAATTAAGAGTTGGATGGTTAGCTGAAGCTTTTGGGAGGTCATCTCTGGGCGTGTCTGCTTTTGGCTCTCTCCAGCAGCGATGTGAGTTATCCTTAGGGATGAAAATATAATCCTTCATGTGACATATTTAAGTCAAGCCTGTATTCAAGTAAAGCCTGTATTCCTTTGCAGGCCATAAAGGCCACTGGTGTACTTAACCCACCCTATGTGTGACCATTTTCCTGAAGATCATGACCTCTGTGGCTTTTGGCTGGAGCTCTGCTTCTCCGAGCAGCATTCCAGTGGGCTCACAAGCTATGTTGTCGCTAAATCAAGCAACTGATTATCACTGAACCACTGAACCATTTGAGGATGTGGCCACTTCTGTGGTTCCCCTGTCCCACCTGTGTCTCCTGTCAAGGCTCCCCTATCATTCTTAATTTCCTTTTGCTCTTTTCTTTTAACTGTTCCCTTAGAGACAGTGTTCTAACAATTCTGCCTTTATCCCTTTTGTGCTTTGTTCACTGAGTGGTCATCCCATTCCTATGCTTTATATGACTCATTGTCAATAACAACTCCCATCCATAGAGATAAACTAGTGAAATCAGACCATTTGCCTGGATTTAATTTCCTGGTTTATTAATCTGTGTGGCCTTGAGCAGGTTGCTTAAAATTGCTGCGCCTCGGTGTCCTCATTTATCAAATGAAGATAAAAATTAGCCCAATAAATATAAAGCATAGGACCTAGGATATGAATTACCCCAAACTGACTCTTACTTTTATCTGACTAATGCTTATTCATTTGTCAGGTCTCAGATATCACTTCCTCCAGGAAGTCTTCCTTGATGTCCCAAATCTAATTAGATCATCCTTTCATGTACTCTCAAAATACAGTCTTATTGCCATTTCCCCTGTCTCAGCATTTCTCAAATTCATTGTAAAGCTCTTCATATCTCCCATCGGCTTTGGGGCTTCCTGCTAGCTCAGACAGTAAAGAATCTGCCTGCAATGCAGGAGAACCAGGTTTGATCCCTGGGCTGGGGAAAATCCTCTGGAGAAGGGAATGGCAACTCACTCGAGTATTCCTGCCTGGAGAGTCCCACCAACAGCAGAGTCTAGTGGGCTACAGTTTGTGGATTTGCAAAGAGTCAGACGTGACTAAGCGACTAACACTGCACTACTGCTATCTCCCATTGGCGATAAGCTCTGTGAGGTCAGCAGTGAATCCAACATGGTTATCATTGTGTCCCCAGGGTCTAATAACCTGGACTTAGTGCTACTCAAGATACATTTGCTGAAAGAGTGATTGTGTAGCCGTGGTAGTCTGAGATAGTTGCGATGCTTCTTTGTGATCACATCGCTGCATTTTGTGGGTCAGAAAACTCTGTCATCAGTTTTATTGGGGTTGACTGTCCTAGACAGTTTGGCTCATACCCTCTAACTCATGGAAGACTAAACTGTAAGCCCAAATTTTTTAAAAAACTTGTAGCACTGATTAGTATATGCTAAGAACTATTTCATGAGTCTTTCCTTGGGAATGTAATATTCGCCTGTCCTGTTTCTCATACTGTGATGTTGTGAACATGTGATGCTTGTCTTTTTAGGGTGTGTGCTCAACGGTGAGTCCCCCAGAGCAGAGGTGACTGCCTTAGTGTGTTCAGGGGCTGTGGACTTATTCCTTCTAAATATTTGAGGGGTTGTTGTTTGGAAGGGGAGTAGGCTAAGTGTGTCTGTAGGAATGCTAACATCTCTGCTTTAGGACAAAGAACTTGTCTAATTGTAAAAGTTATCAGGAAATGAATGGGCCACTCTGGAGGTACTGAGCCTCCAGCCTAGTTTGTGTTCAAACATGGCTAGAAAAGCCGTGGACACTGATGGCAAGAAGGAGACAGATGAGTGGGGACCTTAGAATCCCATCTAATGGACAAATCTGGCCACACCTCACCATGTATGGCCCATTGACTTAGGCTTGGTGCCCACATAACACCCTCAGTAAATGGCCCTGGAAGAACAAATGCCAAATTATCCATCAACAAGAAATGACATCAGCTTAATTATTAAATCACTTTGATAGATAAGTTTATGCCATTTCCTGAAATTGATAATGTTATTGGCATTACTGCTGAATAACTTTTCTTAATTGGCTCTTTTGGTACAGATGTATCTGTATCTTTACTTTTAAGTGGATTTTGTGATGTAAATGAACCACAAAGGTCCAAAGAAGTTGAGTGATTGAGGGATTTTGGCGTGGCCTGGTCTCTACTGGTCTTCGATTTAGTTCTTGTACCATAGATTGATTTTGCATAGGTTGTCTAAAAAACATTGTTAAAGTTACTGTTTTTTCCCCAAATCAGGATCACACCCACCCCTCTTGGAGAAGGAAAAAGTACAGTTACAATTGGGCTTGTGCAGGCATTGACTGCACATCTGAACGTCAACTCCTTTGCCTGCCTCAGGCAGCCTTCTCAAGGACCGACTTTCGGAGTTAAAGGTAATTTATTGAACAGATAGTGTATACATTGGAAAAGACCTGATACTGGGAAAGATTGAGGGGAGAAGGAGGAGGGGACAGAGGATGAGCTGGTTGGATGGCATCATTGATTCAGTGGACATGAGGTAGAGCAAACTCTGGGAGACAGCAAAGGACAGGGAAGCCTGGCGTGCCTCCGTCCATGGGGTCACAGAGTCAGACGCTGAGCAACTGAACAGCAACAACAATAAATACTTTTCAGAGCAAAATTCTTCACCAGCAAATGTGGAACTGGTACATTTCATCCCTACAAGCACGGCCAACTCCCCAGCGCAGCACCCTGCACTTGGTAGGTGGAGGTCTCCTGGACTTGGTCCTCCCACCAAGAGCACTGCAGGGGGAGGTCCGAGTGGAGCTCCCCAGGAAACCCACCCCTTCCTTCACTCAGACAGTGATCCATCCAGCTTTTGCCCAGGATTCCAGCCTTGAGCAAAAGCCCTCCATTTCAGCAGTTCCTTCTCTGCTGAGTGGTTTTAAAGTGCTGCCATCCATACTGATGTCTTATCATCCCCCCAAAGGTAAAAGGTCTTTCCAGCGAAACAGAGACCCCTAGGTCGGCCCCCAAGCCTCATCTCATCAGAGCTGCCATGTGGGGCCGCAGGAGCTCTGGAAGCTGACTGTGGCCTGGGGCATGAGATGAAATTCCTCTGTGGCTGTGGTTGCTGAGATCTGGCTCCTCCGTGTTTCACCCATCTTTTTTCATCGATTTATCATGAATCATTCTTCAGCTCACTGTGTAACAACATTCATTGCCGCAATTCTTGTTCTCAGTACTTTGTGGGTTTTAGCAGTATTATATTTATATTCCTGTTACAAATATTAATAACTCCTAACTTTAAGTACTCTTAGAATGTCATATATTATGTAGTGCAGTGAACACTAGACTTGGACAATAAGGCTGGGGTTTTATTTGTGGCTATCTTCCTTACTGCTGTGTGACCATTAGCCAGTCATAACCTCTCTGAGCCACAATTGTAAAAGGCATATAGTACTAGGCTTACCAATTTGTTGTGAGGACCAAATGTATATAAAAATAGGATAAACTGTGAAATAATAATGGATCCAGAAGGTATTGTTTTAGGAAAGAGAAGTCTTTTAAATGTGATAACTTTACTAGTTTGAGGGATAAGCATTATGATAAATCGTATATACTATTAACTAAAATAAACTGATAGAGTCTATAATATGTAAATCTGTTTATCAGGTAGATTTTATTTAGGAAACATTTTTTGGTACTTAAATTCATCTTATTTTAAAATTTCTTAAAAATTCTTATTGGAGTGCAGTTGCTTGATAATGCTGTACAGCAAAATGAATCAGCCATATATTTACATATATCCCCTCCCTGTTGGACTTCTTTCCAATCAGATCTCCACAGTGCATTGAGTAGAGTTCCCTGAGCTGTACAGAATGCTCTCAGTTAGAAAACTGACATCTATTTTCTACATAGTATCAATAGTGTCTATGTGTCAATGCCAGTCCCTCAATTCATCCCACCTTCCCCTTTCCCCCTTGGTATCCATACATTTGTTCTCTATGTCTGTGTTTCTGTTTCTGCTTTGCAAATAGGATCGTCTGTACCACATGTGCATTTAGACAATGCATAGCCGCATCTAATAATTAATGAAATAATCCCGTATTTGGTGTAACAACATTTGCTATATTATGCTCGTGTGTGCTGTGTGCTTAGTCGCTCAGTGGTATCTGACTCTTTGTGACCCCATGGACTGCAGCCCACCAGGCTCCTGTGCATGGGATTCTCCAGGCAAGAATGCTGGAGTGGGTTGTCATGCCCTCCTCCAGGGGATCTACCCAACCCAGAGATGGAACCCTCGTCTCCTACATTGCAGGCATATTCTTTACTGTTTGAGCCACCACCATGGGAAGCCCATGGATACTGGAGTGGGTAGCCTATCCCTTCTCCAGGGGATCTTCCTGACCCAGGAATTGAACCGGGGTCTCCTGCATTGCAGGTGAATTCTTTACTAGCTCAATTACCAGGGAAGCCCATATTATGCTTACCCTCTTCTAAACGAAGAAACCGAGTCCTTCAGTTACAGAGTGGGACAGAGGGTGAACATTCCCCCTTTCTGTTCTCCTTTGCCATACCAGTAATGTTTCTCACTGCCTGTACTTCTTACATCTTGGGGATACATCCCTCCCTGTTGGGTTTGGGGAACCGTTTCCCTGGGGCTCCTGTATAGCTGTACTTGGCAACTCATCTCAAATGCTACCTGCTCTGTTGTTTAGGAGGAGCCGCAGGTGGTGGATATGCCCAGGTCATCCCTATGGAGGAGGTAAGATTTCAAAGAGATATGTGTCTTATGTCACTGTTTTTCCCTCCTGGAACCTTATAGACCCATAGTACTTTATCCTCCAACTCAGAGTCCTAAAGGCTTTGAAAACCAGAAATGTTTGCATGACTCATTTGGGAGCAAAACCTGACATTTACTGTTAGGAGCTTCTTGTGGATTTTGTCTGTGCTGCTTGTTGTAAATATTCATATATTTTTCTGCAAAAATACTGTTTTTGATTTATGGATGCTGACCTGGACCTTGCTTGGAAAGTTTTATAAATAGATTATGTACATCACACTACCTTTCTACATTCCAAAAAATTCTGAGTCCCGAAACCCACCTCAGGGTTCTGGGTGAGAGGATACAGAGCTGTATCTCCATCTGTTATTCTGCTTAATTCAGGAAGGCTGGACTCTTCACCTCTGTGGATTGAGACTGCAAAATCAAATCCAGCCGGCCGTCTATATCCCCAGGTTCCACCTCCATGGTTTTTAACAGTTGGAGCTTGAAAATACTCAGAAAAAAAATTTTTTGCAGAAATTCCAAAAAGCAAAACTTGAATTTAATGCACATTGGCAGCTGTTTCCATCACATTTACTTGGTATTGGGTATTTATGATAAGTAGTCTCATGATGATTTAGATCATACTGGAGGATATGTGTGTACATTTGTATACAAATACTACCCTATTGGACATAAGGGACTTTGAGGGTCTGGTTTTTGGTATCTGCGCGAGTCCTGAAACCAATTTCCCATGGAGGGATGACCATGTTCCAGAGAAGAATGGTCCCAAAGCGGCAATGGTGTCAATTCTTTTTTCTCCAAGATCACTTTCTTCCACCTGTGTAACTCTTGCTGGTCCCCTGGATCTAACCCATGACGAGGTCCCATCAGTTCCACTCTTCGCATCAGTCTCTTGGGTCAGGTCCTAAGAAGCCTTCCTAAACCCGTGTCTGAGCAGGTTACTTTCCTGCTGCGTTTGTCTCAACAGGGACTCCACCACTGTCTGTCCAGCACAGCCCAGCCCGTCCCCGTGTGCTTATGTTCCTGCTGTCTCCCCAGCCACCCGCCGTCTCAACTTCCCACACACCACACTCTCTCTCTCCACCCTGTCAAGCTCCTTGATTCCTGCTCTCTTGTCTCTTGGTTCCAAGTCTGGAAGGTTTTTCCCTTCCTTTCCTGCCCTCCCTGCCCAGCTCACACATCCAGCTTCTATTCCATCCCTCCGACATATCTCTTCCTTCTCTGTTTACCTCCCTGTGGTCCCCTGGCCATGGGGAGTGGGAGCCCACAGGCCTCAGCACTTAGCGGCATGCCCAGCACTAAGGAGTATTTGTTGTTTTTGCTGAAGAACAAAAACCTGTCTGTCTGTACTTAGTCACTGAGTTGTGTCCAGCTCTTTGCAACCCCATGGACTGTAGCCCACCAGGCTCCTCTGTCCATGGGGTTTCCCAGGCAAAAATACCAAAGGGGGTTGGCATTTCTTCCTCCAGGGATCTTCCCAACCCCGGGATCAAACTCATATCTCCTTCATCTCCTACATGGGCAGGTGGTTTCTTTACCACTGAACCACTTGGAAAGCCTTTTTTTGAAGGAAGGTTGGGGTTTTTGTTTGTTTGTTTGTTTGTTTATTTGTTTTAACCCATGGAGACGTCAGCACCATGGAAACTGGGGGGAAATTTTGGCTTGTCTTTAAATGTCGGGGGTGGGAATGAGAACGAATAGTCCGAGGTTTTGCAGAGAAGAGCCCTGGGCCCCGCATCTGCAGGGGCATGAGTAATATTCACAAGCCGGCATCCTCAGAGCTGGGGCCAGGTTGGGAGTGCAGTGTAAAGAATGTGGCTTGGGGAGCAGCTGAGGATTTTGTCGTCAAGAATGGAAATAGCCTTGGTGTTCTCTGTCATGTGCCTATTCCAAATGGAGGTGTTAAGATAGTTAGGGCTATCTTATGATAGCTGAGTGGGTGAAACACGGGTAGTTTGTTTTTGAATTCAAGGATCTCCAGTGTCTTCTCCATCTATCCATCCTCAGCTCTGAGCAGAGTGCCTGCTAGAGTACCTGTGTTACTTGTTCAGAAATTAATTTATTTTTTAAAAAGCTACTTGTATGTGTTTTCAAATGATTGCTTCTTTACAAAAGTGAAAATCTGGAAGGAACTTAAAAAATTTTGTTATATATGCATGACTATACAGCCCCTGGGAACAGTAGCCATACACCACAATATTTTTTCTCTTTGCTTGCTTCTTTATTTTTTATATTATGAAAATATGATAGCACATTTACAGGAAACTTGGAAAATATTACAAACTTGGAACAAAGTTACATATAGTTCTACAGTATAGTACAGTTATTTTTTAAGTAGATAAATTAAGGTTTTTAGTTGGAGTTTTAATATCAAACTCTCAAAAATTAATAGAATGAATATACAGAGAAGTAGAAGGATATACTAGACCTGAAAAGCACTATAAGCCAATTCAATGTAATTAAGATTCATACAATTTTCACACAACAGTAGGATACAAATTTTATTCAAGTTCCATAGACTATAAACTAGGAGTCACTGGAACATATCCAGGGACATAACAGCAGGTACAAAAATTTCATGGTGTGAAGGTATTGAAATCATACAAAGGTTTTCTTATCAACATAAAGAAATACTGTGTTGTAAAAAGAAAATCAGGGAATTAACATGTGATGCAGTATTATTAACTAAGTACAGATTTTGTTCAAATTTCACAAAATTTGATGCTGGTGTCCATTATTTATTTTCATGCCTCATTCAAGATTCCAGATCATATTTAATTGCATTGAGCACTATCAGTTCAGTTCAGTTCAGTCACTCAGTCGTGTCCAACTCTTTGCAACCCCATGAATCGCAGCACGCCAGGCCTCCCTGTCCATCACCAACTCCTGGAGTTCACTCAAACTCACGTCCATCGAGTCAGTGATGCCATCCAGCCATCTCATCCTCTGTCGTCCCCTTTTCATCCTGCCCCCAATCCCTCCCAGCATCAGAGTATTTTCCAATGAGTCAACTCTTTGCATGAAGTGGCCAAAGTACTGGAGTTTCAGCGTTAGCATCATTCCTTCCAAAGAAATCTCAGGGCTGATGTCCTTCAGAATGTACTGATTGGATATCCTTGCAGTCCAAGGGACTCTCAACAGTTTTCTCCAACACCACAGTTCAAAAGCATCAATTCTTTGGCACTTAGCTTTCTTCACAGTCCAACTCTCACATCCATACATGACCACAGGAAAAACTATAGCCTTGACTAGATGGACCTTTGTTGGCAAAGCAGTGTCTCTGCTTTTGAATATGCTATCTAGGTTGGTCATAACTTTCCTTCCAAGGCGTAAGCGTCTTTTAATTTTATGGCTGCAGTCACCATCTGCAGTGATTTTGGAGCCCCCAAAAATAGCTGCATGCAACAAATTTTGATAAATTTTCTTTTCATTTTTCTACTATGACAAATATTTTCTAATTTTCCTTGTTATGGCTTCTTAGATACACCCATTATTTAAAAGTGGACGTTTAATTTCCAAATACATGGGATTTTAAAAGTATCTTTGATATCAATTTCTCATTTTGATACTAATTTCTCATTTAAAAGCTTTGTTCTTTTCTATCACCCCCTATATTTTTTCAGTCTTCTGACTTTATTGAAGCTTTCAATGGCTAAGTCAAAGATCTCTCTTCGTAAATGTCACATTGCACTTGAAAATATGTGGGTTGTTTTCAAATATCTTTTGATATTAATCTCTACAATATGTTTTTAAAGAAGAAGTTAACAAATTACAAATATGCTGATTCTACATGTAATCATGTGTGCGCCTAAATTAGAAGAAAAATAACAGAAATACGGAGTTGCGATGGGGATACATTTTTTTCTGTTTCTTTGGCTGTCTCATTTTGTATTTTTCTGTTTCTACTGTGTGTTTTATTCCCTGCCATATTGCCAAGTACATTTGATATGGTACTATTTTCCTAATTGTAAAACAGTACCTAAAAGTACGTGAAAAAAGAAAACCAAAATAAGGAAACCAATCATTAACTCCGCCAGAATTGTTTCCCTCTTAACCTGAAAAAGGAAGGATTTCCAATAGAAAGTCTGTTCTTTGTCGTCAAGTGGAAAATCCCGACAATGGTTTTTCTGCTTTAGGCTTTGTAAAACATACCTAACCTTTGTAGGAGTGTGTAATTAGCATATTATTTTGTTTATTCAGAAAGCCCTTCAATACTGCGGATGGCTGTTTTCGTTTCATTTTCTAGTTCAACCTTCACCTTACTGGGGACATCCACGCCATCACCGCTGCCAATAATTTGCTGGCCGCCGCCATCGATGCGAGGATTTTGCATGAAAACACTCAAACAGATAAGGTGAAACAGGCCCCTCACTGGCCATTGTGGGCATCTTACCCTGGGAGTTCTGGATTAAGGCGTTCATGGAAAAACTTTTGTTGGAGTCTCCAAGTTGTCTGAAATCCTATTCAAAATTTTGTGAATTAGATATGTGTCTGTCCTTCTCAAGGAGAGAATCTCTACTTCAGTCATATTCTCAAATGAGTTTCTGACCACTGCCAAGTTAATGGGAGAATTCTACTAGTTGTACTTTTTTAGCCAAATTCTCTTCGTTTTACCCATAGGTATAATCTCTGGTCTGTACTAAGAGAATTGGATTCTTTTAAGATTCCCATGTTAGAGGCAGCTAGTCTCAATGCCCTGTTAAACATGTCAGACCTCCTTTTTGGATGAGGGTGTACAGTCTGAGATGTAGCTCACACATGGGACACAGTACCAGATGCTAATTCCTTATAGATGCTAGTTCCTCATAGACATAGGATGTGGATAAAAGTGGGATTTTTAGCATATTTCTCGAAAGTCCTGACATCCTCCAATTAAACCCACTTCCTAGTGAGTTCTTGAAGCTGAAGGCGGCTATAGAGATAAATTTTAATTTGATAGTTAAAAGGCTGTAGATCAAGAAATATATTTTCATGCAAGCTCTTTACAATGTGCATTATTTCAGATCTAGTTCAGATTTAGTAAAAAGTCTAAATTGTTTACATTAGCTAAGAATTTTAATAGGGTCTCTAATCCAAACAGTTTGGTTATAAATGTAATGAACTTTGTCATATTCTGTAAATTGTCCACATTCATGGTTGGCCGTTAAACTTGTATGAGTTTTGTTTTTGTTTTGTGTTTTTAGGCCCTGTATAATCGACTGGTTCCTTCAGTGAATGGTGTTCGAGAATTTTCAAAAATTCAACTTGCTCGGCTAGAAGTAAGTTTCCAGTCAATGGTTCTTTAACAAAAAAATACCCTGGAAACGAATCAAAAAATTGAAACCAGAAATCTTGAACTTGATTTGAGTTTTGGTTTTCAGATATTATATATATATATATATATACTATATATATATATATATATATAAAATAAGGTGTATATATATATATATATAAAATAGGGTGTATATATGTATAACTCTTAAAAAGCAGAACAGTGTAGCAGAGGTTGCATGGAGCTGGATGCCCGAGGCCTGGGTCCTGCACCGAAAAGCTGGTGAACAAATTAGTTCTCGCTTGTAGATGTCAGCTGCTTCATCTATAAAATGAAAGGACCACTTTGCTGAGGACTCTTGTCAACCAACAAATGAGAATGGCCAAGAGTCTTTTCCATACATGTTTTAACTTTCTAAGGAAGCCTTTGAAAATTCATCTATTTCGGTTTTTATCGCAGGGAGATACTAAGATTGTATTTGTGGATGTGCTCTTATTTCCTATCCATTTTGCCATTTTCTGGTGCTATTTGCTACTTAACCTCCTACGAATCACGTGGATTTTCCCCTTGCTTCTTTTCAGAAATTAAAAAAACAACTTTAATTACAGCCATCAATTGGTGGAATTGGTTTTAAACATTTATCCCCTGGCTTCTTACTAAGCCAAGTTCAGTTTGTTGAGAATACACAATATACTATCCTCAGCAACTCCAACATTTATATAGTTGCTGTTTCCTACATTCTTTTCTTATACTTTGTTGTTTTCTAGTCGCTAAGTCGTATCAGACTCTTTGCACACCCATAGACTGTAGCCCACCAGCCTGCTCTGTCCAGTGGGATTTCCCAGGCAGAATACTTGAGTGAGTTTTCATTTGCTTCTCCAGGGGATCTTCCTGACCCAGGGATCAAACCTGCATCTCCTGTACTGGCAGGCACATTCTTAACACTGAGCTTATCACAATAAATAATAATAAGACTTGCAGTCTTAGACTGTGTCCCTTAAGCGAAAGTCAAAATGTTTTCCAGCCCAGAACCCGTCTACTCAGATTCTTATCCTTCTGGTTAGAGATTAAATTCAGCAGTCAGGACTAAGCTCCCAGTATTTCTTCTTAACTTAACCAGGGTGGCTGGCATGTGGCAGACACTCTTATATGCTATCAAAAAGCACTTTCTTAAAATGTTTCCTTTGTAGAAAGAGATGCATTTAAAGTTTTAATTTTTTTCTAATGGAAATAGAAATGACTTGAAAACATAGACATAAAACTTAAATTATTGGGATTTGTATCAGAAAAGAATTAATGAACCCAAGCATCAATTAGATGGACAGTTTACACCCCTTCTGAGCACAGCACGAGGTGACCACATAACCTGAGGTCACGACAGGCAACGCCACACTTATTCTTTGTATATTGTCACCTGCACTGTCACCTCTTAAGAGTTTGAGCAAACTCCAGGAGATGGTGAAGGACAGGGAAGCCTGGCATGCTGCAGTCCATGGGGTTGCAAAGACTAGGACACGACTGAGCAACTAAACAACAATAACAATTACAAATATCCATGTCTTCCATTTAGGGCATGTTTGGATTCTGACATTTATTTATATGACTTGGCCTAACCTGCAATTTATGGCTTCCCTGGTGGCTCAGAGGTTAAAGTGTCTACAGGCAATGTGGGAGATCGGGTTCGATCCCTGGCTTGGGAATATCCCCTGGAGAAGGAAATGGCAACCCACTCCAGTATTCTTGCCTGGAGAATCCCATGGAGAGAGGAGCCTGGTGGGCTACAGTCCACAGGGTCGCAAAGAGTTGGACACGACTGAGCGACTTCACTTTCACTTTCAACCTGCAATTTACTTGAAGTTCAGCTTAGTTTTTGAAAAGGTTGTCCTAGTTATGGAGGAAGTAAAAGTAGAGAGAATTTGATTACATCTTGCTTTCTCTTCCTTCTAAAACCCATCGCATCTTGTTCTTCTTAACCACTAGAGACTGGGAATAAAAAAGACTGATCCAAGTGCACTGACGGAAGAGGAAATGAGGAAATTCGCCCGTCTTGACATTGACCCCTCCACCATCACGTGGCAGAGAGGTGGGTGCTGGTGGCCGGATGGGGAGCGTGACACGTCCTCCAGCGGGCGCCCCTCAGTTGATTTCACAAACGCACGATTGTATTTCTTCCACTGTCTTCCCAGCTTGTATTGCACCATCGCTCCATTCACTCAGTCACTGTTGTTTTACCAGCCTTTCTCATCCTCGTCTCCAAGTTGGGAGAGATATCTGTGCCCTTAGCTCATCCCAATCACCCCGCCTCTTCCAGATTTCCCAGGAAAAGTACTTTCTTCCTGTCTCTTCTCTGGGCTCTTGTCTTCTGTTAGTGGGAGGACTGTCTGTGGCTCCCACTGCCTCTCTACCGGGCACCCTAATTTTAACGTCTTCCTTTCTCTTCCCTTACCAACCAGGTGTGAGCCTCTCAGAAATTTCTGTTTTCAGTGAGGAATTTTTTTCTCTGAGTATAATGCGTCCAGCCACTGATGAGAATCCTCTCTAACACTTGAAATGCGGCATGAAGGGAATTCGGCCCTAGCCTCCCTGTTTCCCTCTTTGCTGTGACATCCCCTCTCCACTGCCACCCCACCCTGCTGTCTGCAAGGGGAGATGTGGGTGGGTTGGGCAGGAAGGCACTGAATGTGGAGTCAGAAGCCTTGAGGGGATGTCTCCCCCGCCACTAACTTAACTGCGTGACCCTGAGCAAAGCACATGCCTGTTCTGGCAAATGGAAATGGAGTTGATAATATATACTTCCAGGCATGCGCTAACAGCACTTGATAAAACCTGTAGAAGAGTCAGACAGTGTGTATTCCTGGTCCTTCCTTTGTCATTCTTCTCAGAGCTCCCCTCTCACCAACTTTCTCCATTTCTACACACTTTTTTTTTTAAATTTTTTAATTGAAGGGGGGCTTCCCTGGTGGCTCAGAGGGTAAAGCGTCTGCCTGCAGTGCAGGAGATCTGGGTTCGATCCCTGGGTGGGGAAGATCCCCTGGAGAAGGGAATGGCAACCCACTCCAGTATTCTTGCCTGGAGAATCCCATGGACAGAGGAGCCTGGTGGACTACAGCCCATGGCGTCGTAGAGTCGGACACGACCGAGTGCCTTCACTTTCACTTTAATTGAAGGATAATTGCTTTACAGAATTTTGTTACTTTCTGTCAAACCTTAACATGCATCAGATATAGATATACATATCTCCTCTCCTTTTTGAACCTCCCTCCCATCTCCCCCATCCCACCCCTGTAGGCTAATACAGAGCCCTTGTTTTAGTTTCTTAAGACATACAGCAGGAGAGGATGAGATGTATGGAGAGAGTAACATGGAAACTTATATTACCACATGTAAAATAGATAGCCAATGGGAATTTGCTGTATGTCACATTTTCTTTTTAATTATGAGTAGATGCCTGATTTATTGCAGTTACCTTTTAATAGATTTTCTTACTTCCATTTCCAACCCCCACCCCC
>SJXQ01002206.1:135788-196806 GCA_006408695.1 Aepyceros melampus
ATAGAGGGTGAGATGTCCCATCACCCCCTTTCTGAGAGCCTCCATCCTGGGTGGTTGGTGCTCCACCCCAGGGCCTGGCCTTCAGGAACACTGCCATGTGGCCACCCCCATACACACCTTTGCTTCCTGTTTGCCTCATTCCCTCTGCCCCGGCCCCCGCTGGCCCATCCCACCCCATCTCCCATCTTGCCTTCCCAGACACAGCTCAGGACCACCCCACCTGCATGAAGCTCCACTCCCGGGAATCCATTCATCCTGTTCACTACAAATTTAGTGAGATGGAAAAACAGAGACCAGAGGACCCGTCCCGTCTCTGTCATTTATGAGCCGTGTGACTCTGGACGAGTGAATTACTCGCTTTCCTCATCTGCGAATGAGTCAGAATAGCAGCCTTTCCCTTGGGCGGCTCTAGTGGGCAGGAGAGTACTTTCCAGACCCTGAAGCACCATCCGGATGGGCATCATGGTGATAGTTGTATGAGTGACTTTTTCTGTGTGTCTGTGTCTCCCAACTCCTAACAGAGAGTAAAATCTCTTCAGAAACTTCTAAATGTTTTTTTAAATTACCAAAGTAGTAACATTATACAGATTTTAGTACTGTCTAAAAAAATCAGGAACGTCTTACTGTGCAAATAAAACTACTACTCATAGTTTCTCTGTGCACCTACGTTTTGTGTATAATTAGAATGGCACCCCACTCCAGTGTTCTTGCCTGGAGAATCCCATGGAGGGGGGAGCCTGGTGGGCTGCCGTCTCTGGGGTCGCACAGAGTCGGACACGACTGAAGCGACTTAGCAGCAGCAGCAGCAGCAGAGCTATAGAATTTGAATATATTGTAAGATATCATTTATATCATGTTCTATTTTGTTAGTGACTGTTTGGTCATTTAAAATGGTTCCAGAAGTCTTCTGTGAATGAACTACAACCTCCTTAAACATGTATCTATTACTGAACAGACCAACATCATTTTTATTTTATTTATCTTTTTGGCTGTTCCGTGGGGCATAGGGGATCTTAGTTCCCCAACCAGGGTTTGAACCCACACTCCCTGCAGTGGAACTGCACAGCCTTAGCCACTGGACTGCCAAGGAAGTCTCACCATCATCATTTTTAATTCCTGGTATGAATATGTTTAGCATTTTTTTGGGAATCTACTGGAGGATTAATTATTCCAACACCATTGTATTCAAAAGGCATAGTCAACTTTTTCAAGGTATTTGTGAATTCATTTTATTCCTTAAAACATATTTGGAGGTGTACTTATAAATGAAAAATTATGCAGATGGAAATCAGTGTATTTGAAACCTAGCATAGGGATATGCTAAAAAGAAATCTTACACAAGGGACAGTCTTCCACATCTGCGTGTGGCTACAGCAGAGGCAGCCATCAGAAACAGGGCTGTGTTCTGGTTCTTTCTCTGAGAAGCATGAAAACACTGACGTGTCCTGTGGTTGTGAACCATTTTTCATGGAAATGACGTTAAAAAATTAGTCCTGATAAATGTTAGAATTGCATTATTGCTTAGGGCACTAAAGTGACAAAAACATCATTGCCACCTGGGTCCGAGACTTCAGAATGACATTTGACAGCTAGTCTGGCGCTTCCTCCCATGAATTAATATAAGAAAAAGGACTCTTCCATCATGTAGATTGAGGTCATTTAATAGTTGGACTTAGAGCTTAAAAGAGTGTAACCTTTATGATGAGATTAGATGCTTTTATAATGTCATAACTAGAAAGGAGACATTCAGGGACCACTTGGGGCTAAGAACCTCCTCTCACCCCATATGGATGTTGCACATTTAGCGGTCACTTCTTTCCTTTCATCCTGTGTCAGAAATGTGACTCCTGGTGGTTTTATCCTATGCTTCCTATCAGAAGCTTGAAAGCCTCCTAATGCCTGGTGACAAGGAGGAACTGGGAGCTGATAGACTGTTACAGAAACACCTGATATAAGCAGAAGAGACAGTGGACATTGGGTCATTTTATTGTTCCCTGGGATGTGAATCCCTGCCTTTCTGAGCATTGGATCCTCCAGGGGCTCAAGGGCTGTTAGTCAAAGGACCCAAAGCCTTGATCTCCAGGAAACTGATATCCAGTTACTGGTTCCCAGCACTGCCCTGCAACTTTGCAGGGAATCAGTACCATTGTTCTGCTGAATCCAAAATATTGGGCCCACCCTGATGTCCTACCTTGCACCACCCAGTGCCTGAACCATAGTTAGTTGTTAATGAGCCTCAGGACACAGCAGGGTAGTCCTAAAGGGACCGTCTAGGGCAAAGAGTGAAAAGACAGATCTCTTCTCTCTGCAGGAGCTCTTCACCTTCTCCACACCTACCTGCACTCTCCATCTCTCCCTTTGGCCAGCGAGTGCCTTCCATCAGAGAATGATGTCTTGTTCGTCTTTGTATCCCTGTACATATGGCACAGGATCTGCCACAAAATTGACCCTAAGTAAAATTCTCTGAAATGAATAAATATGTTTCTTACTCTATCTTTAGCTCTATCACTTAGAGTCAAGGAATTCTGTATTACTAGTGTTACTTTCTGCTTTCCAGATGGCTCAGTGGTAAAGAACGCACCTGCCAAGCAGGAGATACGGGTTCAGTCCCTGGTTTGGGAAGATCCCTTGAAGAAGGAAATGGCAACCCACTCCAGTATTCTTGTCTAGGAAATCCCATGGACAGAGGAGCCTGGTGGGCTACAGTCCATGGCGTCGCAAAAAGAGTCGGACACGACCTGACTTAGCAACTGAACAACAAAGCATTACTATCTAGTATGCATCTTTCTTGTGTATCAGAATTTAATCTTCACATTTCTTGTCTTATGCATCACTGTCATTTCGCTTGTGTCTTTCCACGGACATCAAAAGCTTGATGGACCGTGAGACATCCTGCTCTACTAGGGCGGTGCCAAACACACAGGGCAGTTCTGATTCCAACTGATTATAGCTGATCTTGTTAACTTGTTTTTTTTTTTTTTCTTTTCTTTTCTTGGCTTATTTGTGTTCTCTTTGCTAAATAAATCCAGCTGAATTTCCAATTAAAAAGATCACATTGTGTATGCTTCACATGAGAGTAGGAAATCCTTTTGCTTTATATGATTCTGCACCATTGGTCTTGGGAATAAGTGCTAACTAGTGGCAATATGAAGAGGCATTCCTTTCTGGATATAGGGCTCTATGCCTTAAAATCATAGAGAGATTCCTTGTGCTTGGTGAGTGTTGCTTGGATGTCCGTATGGGTCTGTGGTAATGAGTGTACATGTATGAGTGTGTGAGAGAGAGGAGGATTGTGCATAGAGAAAGAGCCGACACCTAACAAGTCAGGGAACAATGGAGGCAGACGAGGTGAGCAGGTCTGCTTATGCTTTGTGTATGAAAGGAAACGTTTCATTGTTTATCCCACAGATGATATTAGTCCCCAGATATGCGATTCTCATCACCATTTTTGTCAGCGCCGTATTAAACATTTAGTAAGTTGGATCTAAGTTGTCAGTGTGGGCCGCCTGCGATTTGATGCCATATGAATTATTAGTAAAGTCTATGTCCTTCTGTCTTTGATTCCTGGCATTGTACATTTGGTTTTCACAAAACAAAGTGTGAATCAGTACCATTCAGACAAGCCAGTGAAAAGTGTAAAGAGAATTGATACCTACTCTCACCATCATTGACTTCTCCTCCTAAATTCTACTTTATTTATTTTAGAGGTTATTTTTTTTTTCCTGGTGGTAAAATATAAAATTATCATTTTAATTACTCATAAGTGTGGTATTCATGGCATCAAGTGCACAATATGTAGTTATACCATCAACACTAACTATACCCAAAATCTTGTTATCATCCTCAACAAAAACTCATTTCCTAAATAGTAACTCCCCACCTCCCCTCAGCCCCTGTTCATCACCATTCTGTTCCGTCTCTGTAAATAATTTGCCTGTTCTAAGAGCCCCGTACAAGTGGAATCACACTGTATCTGGTTTATTTCATTTCGCAGGTATTTTCCATGTTCACCCATGTTGTAGCATGAGGTATTAAATATTCCCTCATTTTATGGCTGTGTGGCGTTCCATTGTCCATCTGTACTGCATGGTATGAGTGGATAAAACTGGATCAGATGGTTTAATGGATAAAATTGGTTTATTCATTCATCTGTCAGTGGACACTTCTTGACTGTTGTGAATAAATGTTGCTATGATCATGAGTGTGCAATACTTGCTTCCAGTTTGTTGGAAGTGGTGGGTCATATGGTCATGTAGTGGTTACCATTAGAGGGACTTAATTGTCTTCTTGGGCCTCATGCTTCATTGTGGGGAAAAAAAAAAAAAAAAAGGATACTGCTTCAGACACGCTTTTCCTTACTGCCTGGTAAAAATTGCACGCTACCTTGACCCCTGCCCCAACACAGGCTCTCCTTTCCCCTCCTTGTTTCGTTAAGCTGGGAGACCGGTAGTTTCTTTGAGCCCTTTCTGTGTCCTCCCACGGGATCATCTGCTCAAGAAGTCAAAGCATGTTTCTTGCTCTCCACTGCCTCCCCAGCATCCAGAACCGCTCCAGATACACACTGGACAGGCAGTTCCTACTTGTTGATCCTCTGTTCTCTTCTCTTTCAGTTGTGGATACCAATGACCGATTTCTACGGAAAATAACCATTGGGCAGGCGAGCACAGAGAAGGGCTGTTCCCGGCAGGTAAGGTAGCGCCCTCTCTAGGGACGGCTCTGCTCTTGCATTTTCCCTGCCCGGGAGCTGGTTCTCTGCACTTCTCTTCTCATTCCTGCACCTGCAGGGGCCAGTGGGTCCCCCTACATGTTTCCAGTCCCTCAGCAAGACTGGGAAAGGATCAGGAGGCGGAAGCTCTTGAATACTATCCCACCCTTTTCCTGTGTGATTTTAGTTGTATTTCTGCTAGGAGCCATTCAGGGTGTCCCTTGAATATACTTTCTAACATGTTTTATTGTCAGCCTACCCAGTTAGTTGCATAACAACTGAAAAATGAAAGTCTCAGACGTATTATTCATGTTTCATAAACCAAAGAACAAACACTCAGTTATTTGGCTTAATAGCCTGAGAAGTTGTTAAGAATAATGTCCTATTATCCAAACCCAGAAAATGGGGAAGATAAATTACAGTGCTCATCCTCATTTTAATAGGACTTTGGTGTGAAGCAACGGTGCTTAGGGAATATAAATTCACTCCACGATTTTTCATCCAGGCACAGCAGGCCTCTAAATTATTATTTTTTGTAGTAACTTTATACCTTAAGATAGCTTTTGATTCATGGCTTTTGCATTAAGTTGCACATTTTCTGGGCTTATTTTTGGACTGTATCTTGACACTAGAGAGATGCAGGATAAACAATGGCTGTGATCTGATGCTCACTTGGTGCCTTGTGTTGGTAAGCCTGTTACATGCATGATGAGCACATTTAGTTTGGAAGTGTTGTTTGCAAATGAGAAAAGTTGGCATATTGTATTAGGTAACTTGTCCAAGGTTGTATTCTATATTGCCTTATGCATACATATTTTTAAATTATAAAAGGATTATATCTAAGAACTTTAACTGATTTTTTTTTAACCTTAAAGCTATTTTAACCTTGAAAGATATTTTTATGTCAATAAAAGTAGATCTAGATCATCATTTTTTTGATGGCTACATAACATCACATTTTGTAGATGTACCATAACTGGATTCAACCAGTTCACCGTTAGTGTAACTTGGGGTGTTGGGCTAAAATAAATAAGCTGTAACATACATGTACACGTAGAGCAGAGGGCAATTACGAATAGCTCCCAAAAGAATGAAGTGGCTGGGCTAAAGTGGAAACAACGCTCAGTTGTGGATATGTCTGGTGGTGAAAGTAAAGCCTGGTGTTGTAAAGAACAATACTGTATAGGAATCTGGAATATTAGGTCCATGAATCAAGGTAAATTGAAAGTGGTCAAGCAGGAGATGGCAAGAGTGAACATTGACATCTTAGGAATCAGTTAACTAAAATGGACAGGAATGGGTGAATTCAATTAAGATGACCATTATATCTACTACTATTGTGTCATCTCTTGTACAACATAATATCATTAAGGCCAGGATCTTGAGGATGTTGTTTGACAGCCTCTTGTTTTGTGGGTTACTTTGTGTATTGTACTTAACGCACTTCTTACATTAAGACCAGATCTACTATTAGTAAGTGCTAAGGGTATATTCCCTGGAAGGGATGATTCTGAAGCTGATGCTCCGATACTTCGGCCACCCAATGTGAAGAGTTGTCTCATTGAAAAGACCTTGATTTTGGCTAGAGGAGACTGGGGTGACAGAGGATGAGATGTTTAGATATCATCACTGAGCCAATGGACATGAATCTGAGCAAACTCCAGGAGATGGTGAGGGATGGGAAGCCTGCTGGGCTGCAATCCATGGGGTCACAAAGAGTCAGACGTGACTTAGTGACTGAACAACAACATACATACATTTTTGTGTTATCCTGCCTGATGATATCCTTACAACAAAATTTCCAGATCCGTAACTGCAGAATCAAAGGATACAGATTTAAATGTTGGTGTGCATTTCCCCATCACATTCCAGGAAAGCTATGTCAATTCACGTCCTTGCCAACATGGCTTTTTGTCTTTTGTGTAAACATGTGATACGCAATAAGGATATCTCGTTTATACCTTAATGTGATTTGGAAATATTTTATTGGCAAAACAGAAACAAGTAGCCCTCTAATAGCTACATTATTCGGGCATAAAATGAGTAACTATTCTTATATTGATCCTTGCTTCTTTTTTGATAGTGCTTGAGATACAAAATTCTGAAATTGTAACAATTACAAATGAAGGACCTATAGGAGTATTATATATTCCACTTATTACTTACACAGTTCATATTTTAAGGATATTTTGAACCTTGGTTTTTGTACAGAAAGTCTCATTATTTTTAGTCTTTTTTCATATGCACTGTTTTTAATAGAACAGAGGTATAGAAAATCCAAAATTTCATACAATGAAAAACCACTTATGTTTGGAATGCTTATATTGAGAATGTAATAATTGAGTATAGATGCACTTGACTCTCAGGTAATATGTTTTCGCTAAATCAACGACTACTGAAATCTTAACCAGGAAGTAGCCAGAAAGCTCCTTCTTTCCTTCATTTCCTCTTCTGTTGGTGCCCGAAATGGACCAATAAAATTTCTCCTGCGGTGATCCTGCCAGGGTGCAGCTATTTTCTATGTAAGACTGAACTTGTCTGGCTCCCATGCCCCTGGGGACAGAGGGTAATGAAGTGGTTTTATCAGTGGCTGAATTAGGAGGAGGAAGAGGGCGATCATTCCTTCTATTCTTGTTGGATTGTGTCCAGAGTGGAATCAGAGCCAGGAGAGGGAATAGGAAGGCCCAGGGACATTTCTCAGAAAGTAGCTACTTTCCACGTTTGTGGCTGAACGGTTCACCATCTGAGGTGGACAGCTCAGAATGGATTCCACGTCACCTCATGACTGGGGTGTGGGCGTGGAGAACACAAGTGGGGGCCTCCTCACTGCTGTGCCAAGCTCTAAGTCTACAAAACTGGCTTCAAACCATCTTCTTTCAGTTTGCTGCTCATCTCTTAATGGGGCACACACATGCAGCCCCCTCAACACACAGAAGTGACAGAGAGGGTAGTGGGCCAACTCTTTATTTTGCCAACACGTATGGAATCCTGCTTCACTTCACACTCAGTCCCCCAAGCTGGAGACTCAGGAAAAAACCCTCCCCAAATGGTCCCTGTCTTTGTGGCACAGTTCAGCGGTGGAATTCTGCATCCACCAGACCATCACATTAACAATTACAAGCCTGAGACGTGCCTCAAAAGCACATCTCGTAGTGCCACAAGCTGGTGTTATGGAGGGGCCTGGCTGTGCCCTGTTCTGCTCAGCAGAGCAAATAAAGAAAGAGCACTAAGCCCAGGACTGTGCAATTGCTGGAAATTTGTGCATCTGAGAATGGCCTTTCGAGGACTGAACCCCAGGCCTGCAAGACCTGAGTGCTGCAATATAGCACTCCATGGAAATGGTCCACTGACCAGGACCTTGACTTTTGTTGTTTCAGGCGCAGTTTGACATTGCAGTGGCCAGTGAAATCATGGCAGTGCTGGCTCTGACTGACAGCCTGGCGGACATGAAGGAGCGGCTGGGAAGAATGATGGTGGCCAGTGACAAAAACGGACAGCCTGTGACAGCAGACGACTTGGTACGTCCATCTCAGAAGCTCCAGAGAGCTCGAGGTCCCTGACCTTCCCGACCCAGGGACCGAACCTGGGTCTCCCTAATTGCAGGCAATTCATGACTGTCAGAGCCACCAGGAGCCACATGTAATCGGGAGAATGAGAATCATGTCACTGGGTATAATTTCTGTTCACACCTTTTCCTACTAAAGGTCCAGATTGTCCTACAACTTAATGTGGTACTCATGGGCATTTGTAACATGCTTATTATTCCTGGCTGCAATCAGAGTACCTGAAATCTATTTCATGTGCTTTTCACAATTCTTTCCAATCTTGATTTCTGCTCTACCTGGAGTGGAAGCCTGTGGCTTTTTTTTTTTTTTTTTTAAAAGGTAATCTTTGCCTGCTTTAAATTGAGGGCAAATCACCATTCCAAGCAATAAGAAGCAATGCCACCTTCATGAAAGGGAAGATTAAGTTAAAGAGGCACATTTTTGGCTCCAGCTTGCTCCCTGGGCATGCTGGTATGTTTAATTTTGTACCTTCGACTTGGGTTTCAGCTTATTTAAAAACAGATCTCCCCCAGACCGTTCTTACTCATGTAGCTTTCTTTTGCATGGAGTGATGCTTTCTTACAAAACATTCATAGTAGCCTGGCACACCACCACCTTGCTTAGTACTGATTGTAATTTGCACACTAATCTTTTTCTCCTCTTCCCTTTAATAGCCATCTTTGCTGTTCACTCCCTGCCCCTCACCATCAGTAATGTAGCTATTTCATCTGCTTGTATGTGTTTATAAGCACACAACACTTGGTACAACATAGACAGCCATTGCTCTAAATTTAAGCTTACTTCCCATGTATTTAGTCATGCACAATAATGAAATCTTAAATAAACACTGATGAGAAACTATCTTATTAATTCCAAGGGCTTAGGGTGTAATTTTAAACCTTTGCCAAAATGTCTTGATTACCTTTTGGCTTCTTTTTGAAGAGGTGAATCTGACTAACTCATAAGTCTTGTAAAGTAGGTTAAATAGATATATTTATATCGGCCGCTCATGGAATGCTTAGTATAAAGCTAAAAGAGAAAATCCGAATGCAAGTTGCTGTAAAGATATTGCTTTTTTAAAATTTCAAATCTCAACATTTCTTTCTAGAATAGTAAATTATAGTTTCTGTATACATATTTCCTCTGTATCCTCTTAATGTTAGGTATCAGTAATATGTCAGGAGTAATTCGAAAGGGCTTAATCCACAAATATTTCCCTAAACTTAACTGTTTTTTTGGTTTGTGATGAAACTCTTGGATCTGGAACAAAAAAACTCAGAGTTGACTCTTTGGTGTTTCTTGCTTGCAAAATGTACCTAATTTCTTCATATACCTGTAATAGGTAGGTTACAGTTCTTGTGACATTTATTTTGTCCAATAAAGTATAAAGTAAATTTTATTTTTAAAGACATTTTAATGATTCCATATTATAAAAGTACAAAAATAGAAATTGATTATATAAGAGAAACATTTAATATTATTGGTGATAGAGGTAGATAGAAAGTAATAAATCCTTAGATTCTACCACCTGATCTATTAGGATTTGTTGCAAGCCACCTTCATTTTTTCAAGGCTACTTTCAGATGCATTTGCTCATAATATGACCTTCCAAAAATTTGACTAGTTTGTTGAAAGATCATTCCCTAGGGTCTTTAGAAAAGGTGGAAAGGAATTTTTTTTTTTTTAATGCTTTCCCAGGACTTCCCTGGTGGTCCAGTGGCCAAGACATCACACTCTCAATGCAGGGGGTCTGGGTTTGGTCCCTGGTCAAGGAACTAGATCCTACATGCTGCAAGTAAGACCCAGCCCAGCCAAATAAATAACTAGAACAATATATTTTTTTTTTAATTCCCTCTGTGGGCTGCTTTAGCACACTTTCCCCAGTAGTTCTCAGACTTCATCCCTGTTTTGTCTCTTCCTTGTCCCATCCTTTTCCAGGAGTTCAATAGGGAGCTGCAAGAAAGCCTAATTCAAGCTTAATAGGATTGAAAGGAAGCAACCAAGCCACAAGTGGCTTCAGCTTCATTCTAGGCAGATGTAGAGTGAGAGACAAAAAACAAGGTGCCTTTCCAGTGTGCTGAGTACCTTCTGCATCTGGGATGAGATCGAGAGAGAATAGAAACCAGCATGGGTGCCTTTAGAAACGCTCCCTTCTCTCTCCAGTCCCTTTCTGTAACCAGCCTTGTTTTCATTCTTCATCTTATTTCTCAGGGCAATAGTGTTATCTCTGGTGATGAAAAATAACATGCATAATTGCCAGAAAAAAACTTAGGTGAACTGAAAGGTATGGTAAGCCCCTTATTTCAATCAAGGAAGGTCTTGAGAAAAAATGCAATGACTACTGCTTCCCCATCACATTCTAGAAGGGTTGGCATCCATTCAAGTGAAGTGAAAGCACTGTCTTATCCATAGCTCAGAGTTGACGGCCGCCGGTGGGGTTACTCATGCATGAGGCAGGCTGGTGAGAAGTGGCTGAGAATTCACCCTCATGTGAATGATCTTTTGTCGATAATCTAAATAAGTGTATTTTTTTCCTCCCTTTTCTTTAGGGGGTGACAGGTGCTTTGACTGTTCTGATGAAAGATGCGATAAAACCAAATCTGATGCAGACCCTAGAAGTAAGTGATTTTGTTTTCTTAGAAAGTGTTGACAGCATTGCATTAAATAGACTGCTTTTGCATCTCTACATGTGAGCATTTCCAGCCAGTCTGAGCCTATGAGGAGCATCAGAATAACTGGTTGGTCATCCGGAAAGAAAAAGGTTCTTGATATGATTCCTGTCTTGGCTAATGAAGTACTAATTGACCAGAGTGGAAACTTAGAAACTCAATGAATGTCTGTCTTACATCTCAGCTACTTGTATAGCCATGGGTTAACCACATGCAGCATGGACGGGAAATACCCGCTTGCTGCAGTTCTATCCAGTATGGTACCTATAGGCCCCTCGTGGTTATTTCAGTCTGAATTAGTCTAAGTTTAAAATTCAGTTGTGCAGTCATACTAGTTACATTTCATTTATTTTTATCAGTTACATTTTAAGTGCTCTATAGCCACATGTGGATGGTGGTTATCATATTGGACAGAGCAGATAGAGAATATTTTGAGCACTGCAGAAAGTTCTTGTGGCTATGAATGCTCTTTTAGATCTCTGGTCGGCAAGGAACAGTTGAAGCGTCAATCTTAGGAAATGGTTGAAAAGTCCATTATGGAGAATATTCATAGCTTTGTCATCGTAGAAACCAAGATAGTTCCTGTTATTACTTTGCTAAGTGATCTGCATATAAAATAAAATATTGAACTCAGGATAGACATTTTTATGTCTTTGGGTTAGTGATAGAATTTCTTAGACAAAGTGTTAACTCGATATACTGTGTCATATAAGTTGAGTGTGTGAGTCTGTGCTTGAATGTCCAACAATGATGTTCTAAGAATTTTTATATCTACTTAAACCACATCCTGGGAGTTCAAAAACCAGGGCTGTCATACTTAATGCTGCTTTAGTGATGAATCTGCTGTGTAGATTAATCTAATTAAAATTAAATGCTGCCGATCTAGTCCTTAGAGTCATTATCCCAGGAATAGCAGTGTGTTGATGCTAACCCAGCCACACCCTGTCACCTGTCGACCTGGAGACTGGTGTCCAGTGCTTCTTAAACAGATGGCCAGGGTGAGAGTTTCAGGGCACAGAGGAGTGAAGCCTACTGCCTACCCAGGAGTGGAGCCTGTGCCCTTGTCTCTTTAAATTTTCCTCACTAGCTCCACTCGCTTACTACAGGTGCTACATCCTAGAACTCCCAAGGCTAGGAGGTGATGGAGACATTAAGATCTTAAACAGTGTTTTCTTCAGAGCACTTAAAAGGTTTCTCTGCATAGAAGTGAGAACTCAGACAGATGGCGATCTGGACAGTAAACACACATGTCTTCGTTTCCATAAACACGGATCCCAGCATTATTTCACAGATATTTTTACTCTTCGCGATGAGTTTTCTTTTACTGCGTTTCTTCCTGCTTTTGTTCATTTTTCTCAACTTTGAAACATGTTCACTCACAGCCCATCCTGGTTCATGGGAACTTTCCATGGCCCCACCCCCTGCATCGCTCCCTGCCTCCCCCCATGTCAGTGGAAGGGCAGCCTGTATTTTCACAGGTGAACCAAAGCTTCATACACACAGACCTCAGTGGCCCTGGCTGGCTCCGAATAAAACCTGAACATTTTACTGAATGTGCATAATTTTTTTAGATAGGACTACGGTCTCTTCTGTTTGACAAAAGCATAGAAATGAAAGTAAAAGAAAGTAATGTCATTTCATGACAAATTTTGTTTAAATCATTAAAATCTAAAGTGTTTGAGAATTCCCTTATTTTTTTCTTTTGTCTTTTGAGTAACTCTGACATTTTACTATGAGTGAAATTTTTCTTTCATTGTCTTAATAGTTACCAGGTTTTTAATAGGTAAGATAAACAATGAGAAAGATAAAATTTTCAAAAATCAAAAGATTATTACTGTAAATAGAAAAATGGCCAGTAATAATATGTACTTGCCCTGCCATGATTCCCACAATCATTTATTGTGCTGATTTTATGATTATATTTTTCTTGAATTAGTTGATTTCTTAATGGGGGAAAAAAAACATTTAAACAAGCTTCTTAGCCCATCAGAGTTTAATTCCATTCTTTTTAAGAGTCTAATGCAGAATACTATGACATAGGTTTATTTCATGGTCACTGAGACAGCTAACACAGTGGCTTATCGAAATTTATGATAGGAAATAACTGGTTCTCATAGCTTTTTTTTAAGTTTTTATTTTGTATTGGGATGTAGCTGATTAACAATGTTGAAATAGTTTCAGGTAAACAGCAAAGGGACTCAGCCATACATATACACCTATCCATTCTCCCCTAAACTCCCGTCCGGCAAGACTGCTGCATAATGTTGAGCAGAGTTCCGTGTGCTATACAGTAGGTCCTTGTTGGTTATCCGTTTTAAATATAGCAGCGTGTACATGTCCATCAACTCCTTCACTGTCCCTTCCCCCACATCCTTCCTCCCAGCAACCATAAATTCATTCTGTGGGTCTCTCTGTGTTTTGTACATAAATTCATTTGTATCCTTTCTTTTTCGATTCCTCATATAAGGGATCTCATAGTATATTTCTTCTCTGTCTGACTTCATCAGTTTGATAATCTCAAGATCCATCCACATTGCTGCAGCTGGCATTGTGTCCTTCTTTAATGGCTGAGCGATAGTCCGTTGCACCATATGTGTTGTGCCTCCCTTTGTTGATGGGCGTTTAGGTTGCATCCGTGTCTTGGCTGTAAACAGTGCCACGGTAAACACTGGGGTGCACGTATCATTTCAGATCGTGTTTTTCTCCAGATATATGCCCAGTCGAGGGATTGCAGGGTCATGGCTTTATAAGACTTTTTCTTCTGCTTCCACAGGGGACACCTGTATTTGTACATGCTGGCCCCTTTGCCAACATTGCTCATGGCAACTCTTCGGTGTTGGCTGATAAAATTGCCCTGAAACTGGTTGGTGAAGGAGGATTTGTGGGTAAGTCACTTCTTTTCAACTTAGTCGTTGCCAGAATATGAAAGAAATCTCACCAATGACGGCTGGAACAGAGTGAGATCCATTCTGAATGAGATATATTCTTGTGTGTCCACCTTTCAGAGATGACCTCAGTCCTGAAAGAGCCCTAATGTCTGGTCTGCACTACTGGTGTGACATTGTGGCTGAGCTATAGATTTTGATGCCAGGTGCATGTAGTTTAGAATATAAGTGCTGACACTTGCTGGTTATGTGACCTTGGGTACAGTGTAGTGACCTCTGAGCCTCAGCTTTCTCATCTGTAAAATGGTGATGACAATGTTGTATCAAACCTTCAAGGGTTATTGTGACAACCAAATGAGATTATTTATTCATTCAGCAAATATTTATTGACAGCCTGCCACATACAACACGTGTGACTCAGCTGTGGCTATGCAGTAAGAGAAACAGACCTAGTCCTGCCCTCCTGGCGCATACTTTGTGTGTAGTCTAATAGGAGAAAGTGCTCTTTAAATGTCAGCTACTATCAGCAGTAATAGCACTACTGATTACTTGAAATGAAATCAGTCTGCTCTTCCTCGAATGGAATTTGTGCTTTTGCAGCTTAATGGATGGGAGATGCCCAGCCATCAGACTTGAACATTTTGCTGGTAAGACTTTTTGCCGCTGCAAAGCTCTTTGTGGTACCTACTTCTCTTTGGCTCTTGTTGGATATTCCAGCCAGAAAGAGGGGGAAACCACCATAGAGTGTGCTCAGTCCCTGCCAGCCCCAATCCTACCCCTAATACTGAGGCCATGAGGAAACAAAAGATACACAAACAAGGATTCATGAAATTCCACTGTAATTTGACACTGGAGATGTTCCACTGGCAGATTTTCACATGCCAAAAGGTAATTTCCATTCACCATGTGAAAGCCTGTAATCATCAAGTCTAGCAGTTGCTTCTTTCTCACCAATCATCAGCCTTGTATCAAACTCAGAAGTGAATTATTTTACTAGAAAAGATTCTGCTGCACAAACGAGCTTAGCTCTGCACTTTTATAATTAGCCATTACAAAGTTCATCAGGGTCATTGAGACTGTTTTAAGAATTCCTTATAGACATGCAGTCAGGATCAAATGAGGATTTATATGGTTCATGTCTCAAAGTTCTTATTATACAGCTCTCATGTACTTGCTGCTTCAGTACCGAATCCACTCTGAAAGTGGCTAGATGTGCTGTCTAAATGGATTTGCTAGATTGATCACAGCATAATTGTAGAGCTAATGGACAAGGAGATTGCATAGGGCAGGCTCTGAAAGGTTAGACACTTATGTGAAGTGCAGGTTCCAGTGCATCAGCTCCACAAATAAAAGAACTTCTTGAAGAAAGCACTCTCTTTTATGCTGATAGGGCTCTCTGCTTCTGTACTAGCCCTTACTTTATAAACACGTATTTATAGAATATATGTTACTGTGGCAAAGGATCTTTAAAGGTATATGTTGATGATGTACACTGAACACAGTAGCTCTCTGTGTGGCCTTGAAAAAGCTATTAGCATCTTTGGGCATGTCTCTTATAGACATTCTCATCTGGAAAATGAGAAGTTGGACCAGACTAGGTGTTGGATCTGGATGGGTAGCTGTGGACCCAGAGTTAGGAGCTGTAGAGTCAGAACCCTAACATTAATATGACTTGAAACAATTTCTCTAACTTCTCTGGGACTTAGTGTCCTCCTTTGACAAAAGGAGCATACCTATGCTGCAGCTTTTAATGAGTAGTAACAAATGAGAAAGCGCTTCATAAACCTAACGTGCTTGCTAAGTCATGTCTGACTCTGCAACCCTATGGACTATAGCCCGCCAGGCTCCTCTGTCCCTAGGATTCTCCAGACAAGATTACTAGAGTGGGTTGCCATGCCCTCCTCCAGGGGATCTTCCCAACCCAGGATCAAATCCACTTTCTTAAATCTCCTGCACTGGCATTCAGGTTCTTTACCACTACCACCACCTGGGAAGCCCCTTGTAAACCGAAGTAACTATGTAAATATCAATAATTATGCGAATTATTTCTGTGATCTCTTCTGAAAGGCCAAGTCCTGGTGTTGGAGAATCTTTCTCAACTCCTTTCAAGTTGTGTAGTTTTAGGCAAGGTAACTCATGTTTGCCTCAGTTTCCTTATCTATAAAGTAGGGATTTTAATAGGACTTGTCTCATAGATTTGAAGTAAGGATTAAGTGAGATGATGGATACATTCTGGCATGGTACCTGACACATGGTTCAGTTCAGTCACTCAGTCGTGTCCGACTCTTTGCGACCCCATGAATCACAGCATGCCAGGCCTCCCTGTCCATCACCGTCTCCTGGAGTTCACTCAGATTCACGTCCATCGAGTCCGTGATGCCATCCAGCCATCTCATCCTCGGTCGTCCCCTTCTCCTCTTGCCCCCAATCCCTCCCAGCATTTTTTAGTCACTCCTCACTATTATTTTGGAGAAGGAAATGGCAGTCCACTCCAGTACTATTGCCTGGAAAATCCCATGGACAGAGGAGCCTAGTAGGCTACAGTCCATGGGGGTCACAAAGAGTCGGACACGACTGAGCGACTTTACTTTCACTATTATTTACTCCATTTTTGATACATTTTTAGTCACTCCTCACTATTATTTTGGAGAAGGAAATGGCAGTCCACTCCAGTACTATTGCCTGGAAAATCCCATGGACAGAGGAGCCTAGTAGGCTACAGTCCATGGGGGTCACAAAGAGTCGGACACGACTGAGCGACTTTACTTTCACTATTATTTACTCCATTTTTGATACATGACTAATGGAGGTTAACTTTCCTTTATTTAGGTTTTATTTTCAACTGTTTTAAGATGCTTCTAACATAAAATTTATCATTTTAACCATTGTTAAGTGTGCCACTCAGTGAAATGCTTTCACGTTGTTGTGAAGACCATCACCACCATTCATCTCCGGGACTCTTCATAGTGCAGAACTAAAGCTCTATACCCATTAAACAACAACGCCATGTCTCCAGTTCCTGAAACCACCCTTCTAGCTTCTGTCTCTGCACATGACTATTCTAGATAGTCATGTCAGTGTTTTTCTGACTGGCTTATTTCACTCAGCATAATGTCCTCAGAGTTGACCCATGTTGTCATCATTTGTCAGAATTCCCTTACTAATTGATTTAGGCTGGACAGTACTCCACAGTATGTATATATTGCATTTTGTTTATCCGTTCATCTGTCAATGGATACTTAGGCTGCTTCCACCTTTTGGCTGTTTTGAATAATGCTGCTGTGAACATGAGTGCAAATATCTCTCTTTATATTATTTTTAACATAAGATCATAGTTCATTATATGTCCCTGGTGACTCAGACGGTAAAGAACCCACCTGCCAATGCAGGAGACTTAGAGATGCAGATTCAATCCCTGGGTCAAGAAGATCTCCTGGAGGAGGGCATGGCAATCCACTCCAGTATTCTTATCTGTAGAATCCCATGGACAGAGGAGCCTGGCAGGCTATAGTCCATAACGTCGCACAGAGCTGGACACGACTGAATGACTCAGCAGACAGCACATACGTAACACTAGTGCCTTATGTCAGTACACACCACAGGACTCAAGATCAATGTTGTTAAACCTTCAGGAAGGTGGTAATGGATGCTGTGGCTCCATGGAACTCTGGGAGCAAAGTCAGTGTCCCAAACAGAGGGAACAGGGACCAGCATCACTCTTTCCCTGTTTCCTGATCGAGCTTGCCCTGTGGGCTGGTTCTTCCCTTGCACTTAGATGAAATTTGCAGTGTATTACTCTCACTCCCAGTTAATATCTGCATGTCCAGTCTCATGAAGATCAAAACCTAATTTGCATTCAAATGGAAGCTTCTCTCCAGCATAAAAACTGGGTCTGCGTCTAGATGACAGTGGAGGTGGAGGGTGGCTGCTTCTATAACCTCCCTCACCTTGCACTTAGGCTGCCTCTGGCCCCTCCAGGGTTGAAGCTTGGCCAGTTGATGATGCCAGTCTGGCCTCTTCCACACTCTAGGCAGAAGACTTCTGGGCTATATATTTCCCTTTAAAAAAATTATACTGCTGGTTCCATACCTGGTCTCTGGATACCATAGCCCTTGGACGTCTGACAACCATCCGTGGGAGTGCAGTTCCTTCTCTCACACGACCCTGCTGTGGGCTGTTTCTTTTCAGCTCATAGATATTTTTCTGGCCCCCCATGGCAGTATCACGGTTGAGCCTTTGCAATTGTTCTGCTACAGCCTCACTCACTGGCTCCAGAAAAGAGGGAGCAGCTGGCAGGCCTGGAGTGAGACCCGCATGTCCATAACTTTCTTTGAAGCAACCCTTGCCCAGCTTCTATCCTTGTTAACCCCTTTGAAAGGTATCTCTTGGACAAAGGTACACAAAATATATCTTCAAGCAATTCCTTTGCATGCGCGTCTAGGTTTAGCGTCATTCTTTGGTATGTGAGCAGTTGGCATGGTTTTGAGGCATCAGTGAAATGCAAAAGACCCCCATTTTAAAATCCTTCTACTGAAACTAAATGTAGTAGTACAGATTTATTTGAAGTCTGAGAATGAATTTATGTCCATAGAAGTGTGGTTATGTATAAGAGAGTGTCTCTCTTAAGATACAAAAAAGCTCAAGCTCGAAAGAGAAAGATTGAAACTTGAGTTATATTTTTAAAAATAAATTAGTTATGATAAAAGATACAAGACTGAAAAAGCACTTGACAGATTGGGAGGGGACATTTTCAAAGATAATAGGCAAATGACTGGCGTTCAGAATATATAAACCACCATGGGCTACAGACTGATTTAAAAAAGAAAAAGGGAATAATCCAATAGAAAACCCAGCAAAGAATTTTTTCTTTTTTTAAGGAAATTCACAGAAAAGCAGCAATTTGCCAGAATTTCTGGTCCAAAGAAAATACATTTAAGTCCTTTGAAAGAATTTATTTTGGTACACATTTATTGAGCTTCCGCTCTATGTCAAGTAATACAGGAAGGAAGTAGGAATCAAAGGTCATTAAGATATGTCTCTTACCCCCAGTAATTTATAACGTGGGTGTGAGAGACAGGCCCATAAACGGAGTCTGAGAAATGAGTACAATGGTTATGAGATTTAATACCGTATTGATTAACAAGGAACCTTAAGAGATAATGGGTATCTCGCTAGTAAAATTTTCTTCATATGATCGGTTTTGCTAAGATACATTTAGTCTAGTTTTTTGTTCTGTCCCAACACTCACAAGGAAGGGATTGTTTCACCTACTCTAAAATGATTAGTCTAAGATAATGGAATCAATATTCCATTTAGACTTAAAACAGAGTGGAGTTTAATTAGTTGCATGAATTCGTTAGACCAGAGCAAAAGGCTTCATGAGAGTTTAGTGAAAGCGTTAGTTGCTCAGTCATGCCTGACTCTTTTGCAACCCTGTAGACTGTAGCCCACCAGGCTCCTCTGTCCATGGAATTCTATAAGCAAAGATACTGGAGTGGGTAGCCATTCCCTTTTCCAAGGGATCTTCCTCACCCAGGGATTGAACCTGGGTCGCCTGCATTGCAGGAGTATTCTTTACTGTCTGAGCCACCAGGGAATTTCTATTTCTCTTACTCCTTTAGTCAATACTCTTTGTGGGAGTCCCCTTGACTTAACAGTTATTGCTATAAAGGCAAATATTTTTTTGCATCTAACCCCAATCGTGTTATTTCCAAAAAGTGAAAAGAAAGTAAAGGAAAACAGCATTGAGTTTCTAGGTTTTTAGAAATGATCTCATATTTAAACTATTTGTAGGAATTTGTTTTCTCTTAATTTGGTTTTGATTCCACTTTCGAATGAATACCTTGCATTCTTTCTGGAATGCAGCGTCCACATATCCAGCTTCATAGCCAGCGGTTGTTAGTGGCCAGTCACAGCCACCCCTCCCATAATTAAATACAGAATTATATATAGGAGTATATATACTTTTAAAAAAAGTCTCCACATTCTCGTTAGATTTTCAAAGGAGTCTATGACTCGAAAAAGAGTCATCTCGTACCCTGATGGATGTTGTATGTGGCTAAAGTCTACTCACTTTTGCAATCCATGTGAAGCTTTCGTGGCTTTTGATTTTCCAGCCACATTTGGCAGTTCACAGCCTCGTCCAGACTCCACAAAGTCAAGAAGTCACCTAATTAGCCAGTCTTCTCCTTGCTAGCTGCAGAACAACACACAGACCCCGGCTGGGCATTCCAGGTGCTTCCGGGGAACATAAGCGTAAACCAACACTGCAGCAGAAGAGGAAGTCTAGACCAGTGCCCAGTTAAATCTGCACTGGAGCTTGGCTGGCCGTGAACGGCGCAGGATTAGCATTTAGAGATCAGAACACATAGCTGTGGCATTTCCAAGACAGACTGAGTGGGATTAGGAAACAAAGCCTTGGCAATATTTTCGTTATAAATGCTCCCATTCTCTGAGTTGTTCCCAAGCTCCAGACCTGTGCTAAAGCCGTCATGTACGTTCTCACTTAATCCTTAAACAGTTCTGATTATCCCTGTTTTAGAGCTGATACAGCTGAAGCTTACTGAGATTTTGAAACATGTCTGCCATCACTCAGCCAGTAAGTGGTGGAGGGTACAACTTTCACTCAAACCTGTATAGATGATCAGTGAGCTCGTCTGCCTGTGGTGATAGCCTCATCTCTTTACCTGCTTCCCGTCCACTCTCATAAACCAGTCATCATTTGTTTCAGATGACCGGTCTATAGCGGATGGTCACATTTAAAATGAGTACCAATATAATTACTCTGATACAGAATAATGTGTACACACAGTAGTGGAATAAATTTGGTTGTTTTTTTAATTCTTCTCTTACTACTTTAAAAGCTTTTTTCCCTGAATATATTGCTAATTAAAGGTTGTTTTATTGAGTCACATTCTGATCTACTCACTGCTCCCCTCACCTGTGTCCATTGGTAGACATTTCTTCCCAATATTTATGTGTGTGTATGTGTGTGCACATGCGTGTACTCAATAGTGTCACACTGTAGCCAGCCAGGCTCCTCTGTCCATGGAGTTCTACAGGCAGGAATACTGGAGTGAGTTGCCATGCCCTTCTCCCAGGGATCTTCCCCACCCAGGGATGGAACCCACATCTCTTGTGTCTCCTGCATTGACAGGTGGGTTCTTTACCTCAGGCACCACCTGGGAAGCCCTCCCAACATTTATATTGTATGGGCTTCCCTGGTGTCTCAGATGGTAAAGAATCTGCCTGCAATTCAGGAGACCCAGGTTCGATTTCTCGGGAAGATTCCCTGGAGAAGGGAATGGTTACCCACTCTAGTGCTCTTGCCTGGGAAATCCCATGAACAGAGAAGCCTGGCAGGATACAGTCCACAGGGTCAAAAGAATTGGACACACTTTATATTGTTAGATTGTTTTAAATCTTGCCAACCTAGTGGTAGTGAAATAGTAGTTCATTATAGTTGTGAGTATAGACATATTTATGGACATATCAATTTGTGAATTGCTTATTTCCCGTGAGGCCATTTACCTCTTTCTTTTTTTATAATATCTTTTGTATGTTCCAAATATGAATATTTTACCATCCTGCGCTACAAATGTACTCTCCCATGTGTGGCTTGTCTTTTCAACATGTTCCTTGTAGCTTTTCCTCTTCCATCCTTTCTGTTTTTGGCCACACTGCAGAGCGTGTGGGTTCTTGGTTCCCTGAACTATGGGTTGAACCAGTGCCTGCACGGGCAGCCTGGAGCCCTAACCACTGGACCACAAGGGAATTCCATCCATCCACTTGAGTTTATAAAGATCACCTGTATTGGTTCATAAAATGTTGGTTCTTATACATAAACCTTTAATCATTTCAGAGCTTATGCTTGTACACATCATCCCCTTTTCATTAGTCATAAAATCTGTGAAACTTTTCTTCCTCTGCAATTCTTTCAGAGGTACTTGTCAGCTCTGGCTCAAAAAAAAAAAAAAAAAAAGCCAAAAAGTCTCAACAAACCTAAGTCAGCACTCAAGACCATGCATGTGCTGGTCAGCTGTTTGCTTTGCAATCTGCCTCTAGAGCTGCTTTTCAGTCCATTTATCCTGGCACTCTGTGTCCCCAAGGAAGAGGAGCCGAAAGATGGTTTCTCCAGCACTGCTTATCTCTACAGAGATTAGGGCTTTCTTCTAGAAGAGCTTCAAGCATTATCTCTTGCCAGCTCTTCATCTTGTGATGGTGAGCTTTACTCAGCAGTGGTACCTGGTCTTTTATTTTATTCTTTTTAGACTACACTGTGTGGCTTGCAGGGTCTTAGTTCCCCAACCAGAAATTGAATCCTGGGTGCTCAGCAACGCAAGTGGGGAGTCCACTTTGGGGCATTCTCGATACTTGGTCTTTTAGGAGCCTGGTTTCTGTTTGTTTGGGGAATTTTTAATTTGGGATGGAAAAGGTATTAGAAGTCATGCTCTGCACCCCTCACCCCAGTCGCATTTCTCTGCCTCTCCACTAGCAGTGACCACCATCCTGGACTTTGGGAATTGACACTCAAAGTTTTTAGTTATTGCTGCTAACTTATATATATATATTTGGTATATATCAAGTATTTGCATAAACTTTTTTAAAATTTAGAAGTAAAATATCTTAATTACAGGTCACCAAATTTTACAGCCTGATCTTCAAATGCTTCAGTGAAATTCAGTTATAATATTAAGTTAGACTAATGGGGTCATTTTAATGCCAATATGATTTATTGATCACTTTCTGCTCCATACTGAAACTCCAGGTAGTGGAGGTGATTTTCCTAGGAGCAGCCACACATGTTAGTTTGCAGTCTTCACTGCCCAGATTTGAGTTGCTCTTTGCTGTGTGCTATGACTGGTGGCTCAGCGGTTAAAGCGTCTGCCTCCAATGTGGGAGACCCGGGTTCGATCCCTGGGTTAGGAAGATCCCCTGGAGAAGGAAATGGCAATCCACTCCAGTGTTCTTGCCTGGAGAATCCCATGGACAGAGAAGCCTAGTAGGTTACAGTCCATGGGGTCGCAAAGAGTCGAACACGACTGAGCGACTTCACCTTCACCTTCATGACCGTGGGTAGTTTGAGTAAGCCCCCGAATCTTGATTTTTTCCTTACCTAACTCAAGGCTTGTTCTCAAGTGCCATCATGCTGGAGAAACTCAAACTGAACGGTGGACAGCAGCTGCTGTTACCACCCTAAGATGCTAAGGATCCTTACTTTTAAGATAAACCTTCACAAATACTAATGCTTTCTTTTTAAATATTTATTTGGCTGCACCAGGTGTAGTTGTGACATGGAGGCTCCAGTTCCCCTGACCAGGGATGGAACCTGGGCCCCCTGCATTGGCAGGCAGACTTTTAACCCCTGGACCACCAGGGAAGTCCCTAATGCATTCTTGCAAGTGAGGAATGTCTGTTCTGACAATGGAAAACACTCCTGCTTGTTCCCTTCTCAGACAGAGGCGTTCAGGACCCATGTCCATAGCAAGGATCTGAGGGGATGCGATGACTCTTTTAGGTTGGAAGAATCCTTCTAGATAGACTTGTTTACAGTGCTGTGTAGGGACCAGGGAGAAAGCAGGATGCCCTGAACTCTGCACTCACAGGCGTATGACCGCACTCCAGTCCATTTCCTTCTTGACATCTGAAACTCTCATTTGCTCACTACTGAAATAACAGGAAAAAATATTTTAGAATTTTCAACAATAACGTGGCAGTGTATTTTCTGTAACCTGTTTCATCTGGCAACTGTGAATATACCACCTCTTAGGTTACAGCAGGTATTCAGGTTGTTTCCCGTGGTTGTGTTATTATCAGCACATATCCTTTCTCCCTGCTGCCTTCCACATCAGGTCCTGTGGACGGGCTCTCACTCTCCAAGCTCCCTCATAACTATATGGTTTGCTTCCTTGCTTCACTCAGTCCTCGGCTTATGTGTCAGGGAGGCCCTCTGCATGGATTCCAACTAAAAACAAGCATCTCGTCGATAGCAGCCCTGGCCCCCTCGCGAGTACCCCCACGCCCTGTGTTGCTGCTAGCCATGCAGGCATCTGTGAGAACACCGTCTGTCTCTCCCCTGAAGATAAATCCTTTAGCGCACTGGGATTTGTCCCTTTTGTTTAGTGCTGTATCCTCAGCTTCTGAGTAGATGCTAACAAATGATTTCCCAGGTCAAAGAACTCCAAAGAGGTCAGGAGCATCCTAAGTTTTCCACCGCAGAAGCAGAAGAACTGAGCAGATACATCCTCGGGACAGCCCTGGCTCAGATACCAGCCCTATTTCGTATCAGCTGTGACTTGAACAAGTTATGTAGCCCTGTGTTCTCAAACTCATCCCTTCTCTCTTTTTATACCAAACGCTTGACTAGACTATCCTGAAGTAAAACTCAGGCACTATAACCTTCTATAGATAATTTCAAAAAATAACATAATATGTTAGTTGTGACATAAAAGTATTTTATGTAACATGTATTTCAATATGTGTTTTTAAATTAATTTATTTTTTGGCTGTGTTGGGTCTTTGTTGCTGTGTGCAGGCTTTTTCTGGTTGTGGACAGCTGAGACTACTCTCCGGTTGTGAGCTTCTCATCGCGGTGGCTTCTCTTGTTGTGGAGCACTGGCTCTAGGGTGCTTGGACTGAGTAGTTATGGCTCCTGGGCTTAGTTGTCCCATGGCATGTGGATTCTTCCCAGACCTGGCATTGAATCTGTGTCCCCTGCACTGGCTGATTCTGAACCACTGGACCACCAGGGAAGCCCTTCAGGATGTATTAATTAGAAGAAATATTTTGACTACACAGAGTGGTCAGATGCTTGTATATACACAGAATTCTTACGTGACCATCACGAGTGCAGAAGGATTAGGTGTGTTTTGGCAAGTCAGATGTCACAAGTGGTTATTTGCACTGATGCAGTTTTCTGCAAAAGTGAATATCTCCTTTGCAAACTTCCAAAGAAAACAAAGTCAACCTTCTCTCATTTTGCACTCTTGTTTACATTCCTTAAAAATGGGGTACACATTGATAGCTTGGAGTTTTTAGGTAAAGCAAATTGAGAGGAGGGCTCTAAGTTCGTATAATCACGGTCAGGTTTTCCCAACGCAGGAGTGAAGGAACAATGGACAAATCTTTGTGGGGCTGTCCTGCTCAACGCAGCATCTCCTGTGTCCTGGCTCCACCCACAAGTTGAAGACCAGCTGTGTGCTGGGCATCTTGCTGGGGGCATTCTGTGTTACATGTATATCTTTAATGTCTTATACGAGCCCTCAACGTAAGTTGTCCTAATACTCCCGTTTTACAGCTGAGGAAACTGGGCATCCCAGGGAGTGAGTAGGTACCCAGACAAACAGCTAATGCAGGCAAGGTGAGGGGAGGGGTGAGGCAGAGTCTAAGCCCCAGTCTAAAACTTTGGCTTTTATCACTGTGCCTTACTGCTTCCTAAAGATCTGTTTTCATTCCACTCATTTCATCATCATCGCATAGCCCTGTGCTTATTAGCACATAACCGGCACTGAATAAATGGTTTTTTAAATAAACAATGAATAATAGACATCAGTTTACTGAATAGCTTTATCTACTGGCAAACGTCTGAATTTCCTCTAGGCTTTTTATGGTAAACTCTGATATTTCTTTGTGCGGTGGTGTTTTGAGGTAGTAATTGATGAATTAAAGGGGTAATTAAGTAAAAAGAGTAACCAGTTTGAAAAAGAGTTTGAACTTTAGGAATGTCTGACCTGACCTCGATGGTTTCTCTATGTGCTGCAAAATACACATTTATTTTCGATGCATTATCTAGCCCATCCCTACTTAGGATTTATGTGTTGCTAAATAATGCGCTCCTAATGTAGTTCTGCCTACCATCATAAAATATGGAGTTAAAATAAGACCCCTGTCAAAACACTGTCTTGCAGGGATTAGTGCTATGAATGTTAACATAAAATGATTTTTAAATGCATAGACTTTGTAAGGATTAAAAGTAAAAATATCCACTATGCAATAACATTTAAATTTATATGGCTGCTATCTTGCCCCATCTTGGCTGTGAACTTTCCGCTGGAGGATGCTGAAAAGAGTCCAGTTACCCTTACCTCATGTATAAATTTAGAAAACTGCAATTATATGAGGTTTTTCGTAAACTTTCATTCATACCAATGTTTGATATTATTACAACATTGTGCTGTTCTCATGCACAGAAAACTGAATAGAATTTTGAGTAAGAAATAGAAGAAAACTGGCCCTCACTAAGTGAATAGTGTATTCTTATGTCCAAGTTTTTATGTCTTTTGTGGGGAGGGGAGAGATAATTGGATTATTAGGGCTTTCTGAAAGTTTCACCCTCCTGTTAGCTTCAACCATGATTGTTCTTTTAGCCATTAATGTTTTGTTTTTTGTTTTTTTTTTTGCTTGTCTGCTGGCTCTTAGTTGCAGCACATGGGATCTTAGTTGTGACATGCGAAATCTTTTCATTGTGGCATGCAAATGCTTAGTTACAGCATGTGGGATTTAGTCTCCTGCACAGGGAACGAACTTGGACTCCCTACATTGGCAGTGCAGAAGCTTAGCCGCTGAACCACCAGGAAAGTCCCAGCGACTGATGTTTTAATGCAAGTAATATCAATTTTAAAAACTCCCTGAAGTTTAAAAGAACCACATCCAGTTATAAAGTGCTTGGGTATCCAATTCAAAATAAAGCAGAGTGAAGAAGTAACTCTTTTAAACACGGAGGTATCTCAACGGAATGATAAAGACCTCATGCGATAGAAGAATTTGAATATATTTGAAAGACAGAAACTAACAGCCTCATATTAAATAGTAAAGTCCTAAAGGTGCACACATGTATTAAGCCATGACAAAAATACTTATATGATCACCATCATTATTCATCATTATCCTGCAGGTACTAGCCAAGGTAATAAACAAGAACAATATGAAAGTATTGATATTAGAAAGAAAGTGATAAATTTTCCTCTGTTTATATACAGTATGATTGTATAATAGAAAGTTCAAGAAATTTATTTTAAGTAATAAGAGTTTTGGTTGGTTATTTGGATGCAATGTAAATATGTAATAGTTCCCTTTCTATCAGCAATAAGGAGATACTGTAAAAGGGGAAATAGTCTATTTATATGTGTGTCACCAAACTATAAAATTCCTGGGAATAAATTTAGCAAGAAATGAGAATATATAAAGAAAATCATAAAATTTTACTGAAAATCACAAAATAAGACTCTTGAGTCTGAATCATTGGTGAGACATACAACCATGTTCTTGAAAGAGAATAATCAGATTAAATCATCATTTCTCTGTCAAACTAGCATGTAAATTACTATAAAATTGCTACATAGTGCCAGAGTATATAGTTATGTTGGGGAAAGAAAAAATTTCCCCCTACCCTTGTAGGTATTTCTGGCTGGCCTAATAGTTACAGTGACATCAGACAGATTAACATGGGAAAACCCAAATTTAATTACGTAATACAGAGAATCAGAATATGAGATTCCAAAGACAGTCAGGTAAAATGAGGTATATGTGCCATCCTGGACTAAGGATTAGAACAAATACAGAATCTAAGAAAACATGAGTTTGAAGATCTCTTTATGTATCTGAGGACTTCCCGGGGGGCTCAGACGATAAGGAATCTACCTGCAATGCAGGAGACCTGGATTTGATCCCTGGGTCAGGGGAGAAGGAAATGACAACCCTCTCCAGTATTCTTGCCAGAAAAATCCCATGGACAGAAGGGCTTGGTGGGCTATGGGCTATAGTCCATAAGGTAGCAAAGAGTCAGACACACTGAAGTGACTTGGTATACAGAGGAAGATGAGCGTCATAGTTACATAGCAATGTTTGTCTGGATTCTAAAAGATAAATCATGAGGAAAGACAGAAAAGTTTTAAAGAACAATGATGGATGATTTACCTAACTCTAGATATCAAAACAAGATAATACTTCCATAACAATAAAGAAGAATAAAACTGATATCAAAGGAGACCCCACAGTGTCCTTAATTAGACTTATTCTACTATATTTAGAACTTTCAAATTAAAGTCTTGTATCAATTTATTCAGCATAAAGACATACCAAATTTAATGTGAAAATTAAAACCTAAACCTTTAAGAGAAAAAGCAAAAAGTATGGTATTTTTGGTGTGATGTCAATGTTATTTTAAAAAATAGATGTACATGGAACCTAGAAAGAAGTTCACAGTAAAATAAATCAAGTTTCCAAACAGTATTCCTATTTCTTATATTTTAAAAATTATAAAATATTTACATTCAATGAAAGGTAGAAATGAAGTATGTCAAGTGATTACTGTGGGAAATGGGGTCATGACGATGTTCATGTTATTCTTTACATATTTTGATGGTGGTTTAGTCACTAAGGCATGTCTGACTCTCGCGACCCCATGGACTATAGCCTGCCAGGCTCCTCTGTGGGATTCTCCAGGCAAGAATACTGGAGTAGGCTGCCATTTCCTTCTCCAGGGTATCTTCCTGATCCAAGAATCAAACCCGGGTCTTCTGCATTGCAGGCAGAATACATATTTTAGTATTTTTGAAAGTTTTGCAATTAGTGTGTGTTACTTTTGTAATTTTATTTTTAATAAAGGAAAAATTGACTTAAAATCTGAAGTTGTTTCACATACAGAGTTATGGAGAAATAGTATCTAAGCAGAGTGCGTAGAACACTGAGTGAAAACACATGAATATGATAGGAAAGCATTAGTGGGTTCTGAGGACAGTGTAGCTGAAGTATAAGACATGGGGGCAGTGAATGACGGTCAGAAGAGGTCATTGGAGGGAATAAATGCTAGTCTGAAATGTTACACTTGCAATACTGGTAGAAATAAAGGCACAATTCCTAAATAGTGGTTCCCTGTCCTTAAGATCCCTGAGAAGATGGCACTTGGGTGTTGGTTTGAAGAAGAATTGAGATTTAATCCAGTAAAACAAGACAGTGGGGAGAAAGGAGGGTATGTATTCAAGGAATCACCATAGATCAGGTAGCTCCAAGATAAGGCAGACAAAACAGGTTGGAAATATATTTTCAACATCCTTAAATATGGAGAAGAGCATATAGTTTCTGATCAGTGAGAACTTCCGGAATGATTTTGTAGAATTATTGTTACAAGACTTGAAGATGGGGTTTCTTTTCCACCACCCCTTCCCATCAGATAAGTCAGTATACCTTCCTGAAGAAAGTAAGTGAGGATGAGAGGTTGAAGCCTTATTTAATGGGGCTCCCTCCCCAGGAAAGGACTCGTCAGCAGCTGTAGATATGGGTACCATGCAACCAGCAGCATTAATTCTGGGTATTTTTCAGCATTCATTCTGAAGGTAAGATCTCAGAAATAACAATGGTGAGTGAAAAAGTTGGTAGTAGAATTGTCAATACAGTCTAGCATATTTAAAAAAAAAATGTACAAACAGCACTATATTTTGTTTATGCCTTTAGACCTGTGTAAGAGAATGAAAACATGACCCAGATAAGCACCAAGTTAATAAGAACTGCTGACTATGAGAAGACAGGAATGAGCTGAACTGAGTACCCGTGCATGAAGGTAGCCTTCAACTCTATTCGTGCTGTGTTACTTCTTTGTAAAAGGAAAATAAGCCGTTGTGGCAAAATGTTAGTTTGTTATTTATGCATTGGGAGTGAAGAGTGTGGATGAGGAAATACAGGTTAGAATTTAGGAGAGGCTGAGGCTAGAGGCGTAATGGATTGGAGGTTCTCATTAGCATATGGTCGAGTCTTTCCTTTACTTACTGGATGTTGATGCTGTTGTTCAGTCGCTCGGTCGTGTCCCACTCCTTGTCATGCCATGGACTGCAACGCGCCAGACGTCCCTGTCCATCACCAACTCCCGAAGCTTGCTCAAACTCATGTACACTGAGTCGATGATGCCATCCACCATCTCATCCTCTGTCATCCCCTTCTCCTGCCTTCTATCTTTCCAGCATCAGAGTCTTTTCTAATGAGTCGGCTCTTTGCATCAGGTGGCCACAGTATTGGAGCTTCAGCTTCAGCATCAGCCCTTCCAATGAATATTCAGGATTGATTTCCTTTAAGACTGACTGGTTTGTTCTCCTTGCAATCCAGGGGACTCTCAAGGAACTCCTCCAACGCCACAGTTCAAAAGTATCAATTCTTCAACACTCAACCTTCTTTATAGTGGGTCGGGGGTTTTACCTTACTTTCCAGCAGGACTGATGATTATTTAGAGACATCCATGCTCTTCGTTTCTCTTGGTAACGGGAATGGCAGAGATGTGGGCAATAGCTGACCTGAGTGATCAGGCAGCCTGAACCCTGGCAAAACTTCTTCTCTATGGACTGAACAGAGAGAAATGACCCATAGTAGTCTGCTGTCCAGAGGCATGAGGATGTCTTATTCATCCGCTAAAAACTCCTTCCCCACTGTAGTGTCCAGTTATATCCTAACAAATGAGGTAGGATTTTTTAATTTTCGTATATTCAAGTATGTATGCATGCAGGCATTCTCAATTTTAGACACCAGTGATAGAAGTACATTCTTTTGATTGCCCTCCACCCTACCTGGCCCGAATCTTGTTTAGTTCTTTTTTGTTTGTTTTATAAAATTGCATGAATGTTTTGGTTGACTGGATTGTTTATATTTTTTAGGATCAAGCTGTAATTTAGTGATAAATTCTAAAAGTGTTTAAAGCAACTATGAAAACAGTGGTGCTTTGTTTTCCTTCTAAAAAACATTTCTTTGTTTAGTACATACACAAGGAGATAGAATTTAGAGTCAGATGAACAGGAAACCTACATATATATCCTTTTATACTGCAAACTGACATACTGGTTTCTGCTGTCTTGATTTAAATCTGTGTCTGGAACTTTCCGTTAGACCCTCTCTTACTTACTTTAAGTGGTATAGCTTTGGGGTAGCTATCAAAGAGTTATGGCCATCTTAGCCTCCCAAATTGTAGCTTTTTCATCAAGAAACTCTGAGCAAATCTCACATCTTTTCTAAATTAAAAATGTAACCTTGACTTTAGTCCCAGAGTTACTGTTGTGCAAAGACGGAAAACACTGCATAATGTTCAAATTATGTGCAAACAAATGATAGAAATGAGAAACGCTATCATATTTCTAAGTAGGCTTTATTTTCACAAAAGAATTAGCTAGGATTAGGTTCACCCACGTATTTTTTTGTTGTTTGTATGCATACGTCAGTTGCTCAGTTGTGTCCAACTCTTTGCAATCCCAGGGACTAGAACCTGCCAAGATCCTCTGTCCATGAGATTTGTCAGGCAGGAATACTGGAGTGGTTTGTTATTGCCTTCTCCAAGGGATCTTCCTGACCCAGGAACCTAACCTGCATTTCCTGTGTCTCCTGCATTGTCAGAAGCCATCAGGGAAGCCCTTGGTTAACCCACACATAGCAGCAATAGTGAAGAAAAGTGACCCAAAACAAATATGTCTATTTCTCTGCCATTTAAGAGAAATCCATAGGGCAGACACACTAAGGAAATGTTGAAAGAATGACCATGTAGAGAGACTGGTATGTCATCTACTCAATCATCAGCGAGTGCCTAGTAGCCCAGTATGGTTGCACCTGCCCCAGCCATCACATCTATATCCCAGCTAACCAGAAGAATGAAAGGCATATCACCATATCACTGGTAAGGATCTTCCTAGAAGTCACATAGCACTTCTGTTTACATCTCACTAAACAACCTTGGTCTCATAGCCATACCTAGCGGCAAGAGGAGCTAAGACATTTTCTGGTTCTGTGTGGGCTCCTTTAAATGGAAAGGTGAGGTCAGCATGACATAATTCAAGAGGTTTTCCTAGACTTGGAATCAAGTTAATGCCGAGTCATCCATGTAACCATCTGTCTCTCTCTCTCTCCAACATCTGCCTGGTGGCCAGCCGTGGTTTAGAGAAAATGAGACCTTTCACTTCTCTACACAAACATACTTAGAATATCTTCTGAATCAGCCAAACCAACTGGCTCACTTTCATTCTTAAGTATATCAAAGATTACTATTTTCCTGTGTAATACAAATAATCATATTTTTATTATTGGTACTTTACCCAAGTTGGACCCACTTCTAGATATGAGGCCATACTTGGAACATACCAAGAATGAGAGAGAGAGATGGCAGAATGAGTTTTTTGTTTATACAAAGTAAAAATGACATGAGTCTTTTCTTTCAGCTCCTGCTGTGTGGACAGGGTAGAGGTGAGAGGTGAGGAGTATTACTCTTAACACTTTGTTACCTTTCTTTTATAAACGGGGTTTACTTGGACCTCTCAAGGGCATGTTCTCTGTCAACAGTACAGAGAGATCCAAGAATGTAAATTACAGTGAAATGGTTAAAAAACCAGATATGTTTCTCCTTCACATCAAATATTCCAACAATATATCAATAATATGTTTCTAATCATATATATTTCACACTGTCACTTTCACTTTGTACACAAAAGATCATTTTTAAAATAAGCCAAAGAAAAAATATGCTCAGCTCTCCTTTTCGGGGCAGTTAGCTTCAGTTTGAGTTTTTTAGACACAGAAAGGAATGCTGGCCTTTTCAGTGTGCCCTCATTTGCTTGGTTATATCGAGTCCTTTCAAGATCTCACAGGACAGGCAGGCGGAGCTTAACTAGCGCTAGTGACCAGGGCAGACACACTAAGGAAACGTTGAAAGAAGGACCATGGAGAGAGACTCTTCCTGCCTCCACGCATCCAAAAAGACCTTTCCTCCCTACACAGCCCTGGATCAGTGAGAGTGACATTGCATATGTGCCTCCAAATATAATGATAATGGCTGATTACACTGAGGTCCATGTTGTCATTCTTTTGAGCTGCCTATTCTGTTTGTTCCAGTGCTGATTAGAGTAGGACCAGGCCTGGAAAATCATCACAGTGATCTTGGGAGAAACCAGTATGCCTAGACAGGACTGTAGAACCAGCCAATCTGTCTCCCTTCCTAGATAAGAAATGTAGAAGTAGAGTCTGGACCAGGGGCTGTTGGATGTTTTTTGACTGAAAGCCAGAGCATAAAGTATATTTTATACACAAAATGCATGTGCACACATGCATTTTGCACATTATAAACGGGGTTTACTTGGACCTCTCAAGGGCATGTTCTCTGTCAACAGTACAGAGAGATCCAAGAATGTAAATTACAGTGAAATGGTTAAAAAACCAGATATGTTTCTCCTTCACATCAAATATTCCAACAATATATCAATAATATGTTTCTAATCATATATATTTCACACTGTCACTTTCACTTTGTACACAAAAGATCATTTTTAAAATAAGCCAAAGAAAAAATATGCTCAGCTCTCCTTTTCGGGGCAGTTAGCTTCAGTTTGAGTTTTTTAGACACAGAAAGGAATGCTGGCCTTTTCAGTGTGCCCTCATTTGCTTGGTTATATCGAGTCCTTTCAAGATCTCACAGGACAGGCAGGCGGAGCTTAACTAGCGCTAGTGACCAGGGCAGACACACTAAGGAAACGTTGAAAGAAGGACCATGGAGAGAGACTCTTCCTGCCTCCACGCATCCAAAAAGACCTTTCCTCCCTACACAGCCCTGGATCAGTGAGAGTGACATTGCATATGTGCCTCCAAATATAATGATAATGGCTGATTACACTGAGGTCCATGTTGTCATTCTTTTGAGCTGCCTATTCTGTTTGTTCCAGTGCTGATTAGAGTAGGACCAGGCCTGGAAAATCATCACAGTGATCTTGGGAGAAACCAGTATGCCTAGACAGGACTGTAGAACCAGCCAATCTGTCTCCCTTCCTAGATAAGAAATGTACGAAGTAGAGTCTGGACCATGGGCTGTTGGATGTTTTTTGACTGAAAGCCAGAGCATAAAGTATATTTTATACACAAAATGCATGTGCACACATGCATTTTGCACACGTGTGCAAAAAGGGAATCAATGTCTTATGAATTAAGACTACTTCCTCTTATCCTATGTAGTGTATCCTAACATTTCTAGTATTTCCTATCCTATTTCTTTGTTTTTAGAAAAAGTTCTGTTTACAACCCAATAACTTGATTATGTAAAACACTAATGGATTTCTACCCTCAGTTCACAAATCCCTGCCCAACCTGCTTTATTTAGTTAAATACATTGTAGAATCTTCCAACTTTCAAGTTTGAAATGTTTTCCTTCTGTCTTCATTTCTTTTTCTATAATAAAAATTGTTATAATAGGAATGTTGGTAGATTTAATTTGTTTTCAAGCTCAGGAATCTTGGTTTCTCTTGCTGGGTTTCTTGCACTTGCAGAAGAAGCCAATAGAGGTTTGGGGGTGTTCTTTTTTCCTTGGAACCCTCAAGACAAAATATATTTACCTTTTGACATTTATAGTTTTTTTCCTCCTTGGGTTGATTTTCATAAACTGCTCGATGCAAAATGTTCTATTTCATCTTTTCATTATTTTAGATTAAAGCATGGTGTTGGCACAGACTTTTAGAATTTGTTTCAAATTAGTTTCCTAGTGTCCATTTCTCAGGAGCTGCAAGAGAACAGCTCTGCCCCAAGCAATCATCCAGAAGTCCAGAACTTTGGGATACCACAGTTTGCTAAAAACAGAAGGGTTAAAACCCGGGTCAAAACAGTGACCTTGTACAAACACTCCTGATCCCTACAAGAAGATGACATCTATTTCAATAATGAATTTATAAATTTAATTCAGTTGGATTTTTTTAACAGCCCTGGATCAGTGAGAGTGACATTGCATATGTGCCTCCAAATATAATGATAATGGCTGATTACACTGAGGTCCATGTTGTCATTCTTTTGAGCTGCCTATTCTGTTTGTTCCAGTGCTGATTAGAGTAGGACCAGGCCTGGAAAATCATCACAGTGATCTTGGGAGAAACCAGTATGCCTAGACAGGACTGTAGAACCAGCCAATCTGTCTCCCTTCCTAGATAAGAAATGTACGAAGTAGAGTCTGGACCAGGGGCTGTTGGATGTTTTTTGACTGAAAGCCAGAGCATAAAGTATATTTTATACACAAAATGCATGTGCACACATGCATTTTGCACACGTGTGCAAAAAGGGAATCAATGTCTTATGAATTAAGACTACTTCCTCTTATCCTATGTAGTGTATCCTAACATTTCTAGTATTTCCTATCCTATTTCTTTGTTTTTAGAAAAAGTTCTGTTTACAACCCAATAACTTGATTATGTAAAACACTAATGGATTTCTACCCTCAGTTCACAAATCCCTGCCCAACCTGCTTTTATTTAGTTAAATACATTGTAGAATCTTCCAACTTTCAAGTTTGAAATGTTTTCCTTCTGTCTTCATTTCTTTTTCTATAATAAAAATTGTTATAATAGGAATGTTGGTAGATTTAATTTGTTTTCAAGCTCAGGAATCTTGGTTTCTCTTGCTGGGTTTCTTGCACTTGCAGAAGAAGCCAATAGAGGTTTGGGGGTGTTCTTTTTTCCTTGGAACCCTCAAGACAAAATATATTTACCTTTTGACATTTATAGTTTTTTTCCTCCTTGGGTTGATTTTCATAAACCGCTCGATGCAAAATGTTCTATTTCATCTTTTCATTATTTTAGATTAAAGCATGGTGTTGGCACAGACTTTTAGAATTTGTTTCAAATTAGTTTCCTAGTGTCCATTTCTCAGGAGCTGCAAGAGAACAGCTCTGCCCCAAGCAATCATCCAGAAGTCCAGAACTTTGGGATACCACAGTTTGCTAAAAACAGAAGGGTTAAAACCCGGGTCAAAACAGTGACCTTGTACAAACACTCCTGATCCCTACAAGAAGATGACATCTATTTCAATAATGAATTTATAAATTTAATTCAGTTGGATTTTTTTTAAGGGAGGTAAAAATATAGCATGTATAATTTAATTTTCATCTAAACTTTTTCTTTTCCAAAATCAAATTACACTTTGGTCAGAATCATTTTACAAAACAGGATGATTAACGATAATGATGATTTCAAATAATTGAACCAGAGTCTGTGCTTAAATAATTTTCTGGAGGAAGGAAATTCTGGGTCCAGATAACAGAGTACATCTAAGTGGCATTACTGGTATTTTCAGAGTTTTTATTTTTGAAGTAGATTATTCATGGGGACCTATATCCTTTCTAGGACTTCCCTGGTGGCTCAGACAGTAAAGCGTCTGCCTACAGTGTGGGAGACCTGGGTTCGATCCCTGGGTCAGGAAGATCCCCTGGAGAAGGAAATGGCAACCCACTCCAGTACTCTTGCCTGGAAAATCCCATGGATGGAGGAGCATGGTACGCTACAGTCCATGGAGTTGCAAAGAGTCGGACACGACTGAGCGACTTCACTTTATGTCCTTTCTGTACTTTCCATGTGTTCTCTTTTCCTTTTCCCTGATAAATCGCCTGTAACCTTCTCATGCATTCCATACAACTACCAGACTTCTCCTCATGTGTAAGTGCTGCCATCACCAAAAGGTAAGAAAGAAAAAAAAAGCACAAGTTAATATTGAACTTCCTAGGTGGCTCAATGGGTAAAAGAATCTGCGTGCAATGCAGGAGATGCGGGTTTGATCCCTGGGTAGGGAAGATCCATCCCCTGGAGGAGGACATGGCAGCCCACTCCAGTATTCTTGTCTGGAGCATCCCATGGACAGAGGAGCCTGACAGGCTGCAGTCCTTGGAGGTTGCAAAGAGTCGGACACGGACTGAAGCTACTGAGCACACACGCACAGTGTTAATCTTGGATTCGCCCCGCCCTCACCCTTTTAGCTTTTTTTTTTCCCTGTAAGTTTCCTAATATGTGCCTAGTTGAATCTGTACAGCTGATGGAAATTTGACTCTAAGACATTTTAAAAACCCGAGAACAAAGACAAATCCAAGAAGGCAGAAGTGATTTAATTTTTTGTAAAATTTCAAAGACTTAAGATGAGTTGGATCCTTTATGTTTAATAAGTTCTAAGCAAGTTCCTCCTTTTTTTTCCCCAGCTATAGTCATAATACAGAGCTTTCTCTGTCATTTACTGATTCATCCTGGTTCACTTAGGCTCCTTCTAATCATTGAAAAATAAATCTGTACAGCTGATGGAAATTTGACTCTAAGACATTTTAAAAACCCGAGAACAAAGACAAATCCAAGAAGGCAGAAGTGATTTAATTTTTTGTAAAATTTCAAAGACTTAAGATGAGTTGGATCCTTTATGTTTAATAAGTTCTAAGCAAGTTCCTCCTTTTTTTTCCCCAGCTGTAGTCATAATACAGAGCTTTCTCTGTCATTTACTGATTCATCCTGGTTCACTTAGGCTCCTTCTAATCATTGAAAAATAAAATCCTCGAGGGCCAGCCTACCTTGAGCTCCAATTCAGAATTTATGTGCTTCTGTGACTCTGACCTCCACTTTCCCTGTTCAGCTGCAGCTGAATAGACCTGCTTGCACATGGCAGAAAAGGGCAATTTGAAGAGTCCAGTTTCCATTTCCTTTAGCTTTGTTCAGGAATTAGAGCCCACAGTGCTTCAGAATGAAGCCTAATCCGGCATATACCTTACTTCTTCCTGTGCAAAGGTTTTGTTTATTTTCTGATTTGTCGTGAGAAAGTTAAGTGCCAACTGAATGAAAGCTACAGTTTGATTTCTCCCTCTGTTTTAGAAGAAATTCTTTTTAGGATTAAGTTGGCAAAATCTGTGCTGTGCCGAAGTATTTCTTATCTCAACCTGTTTTGAGCTAAACTCGTTGCAAAGGCTAGGTTTTCTGAGGGACCTCTAACAGTCCATAAATTCAAGTTCATGTCCCAGAGTAATAGGGACTCCCTGTGTTGTATATTTGATATATATGTCGGTTGCATGTATCATGGAGAGAAAAATTATCACCATTATAAAGTGGCTGCGAAATCTGAAAATTCTAATCTTCTGAGCACACGCAGAATAAAGAGCCCTTAGTGACACAGCAAGGTGGAAATTCAATTTTGCTATGGTGGTGATAACATTCGAGCATATCAAAAAGCCAGAAACTCAGGGACAACTTTTGGTGCCTCGATTTTAACTCTTTATCTGAGTGCAAGGAGGGTTTTCCTCAGAGTAAAAGCAGAAAGGAGAATTTCAGATCTAAAATGTTTGCTGCTTTTTTTCTCCCACCATGGAGTACGGTTTGGAAAAGAAAACCCAAGCTAGAGAATTGTGGTTACTCATTTCCCCAGCCAGTGCTGGAGGGTAGATGCCTGGCTGAATGAGGCTGGGAAGACAAGTCTTGGGACCTGACTCATCCAGTGAGAGGTGGTGACTCCTTGGCCCCCAGATTACCATTAGGTTCTCAAGAGGCCAGCCTGCAGAGTGAGTATTCTCTGCCTGTGGCCCGTTTCAACTGGTGTTAGGTCCCAAGCCCAGATGGAGCTGGTCCTTGCAGCTTGCTCTCTGGGACGTCTTTTTTTTCACCAGTAACACTGCCTGCTTCTCGCCGTCCAGGACTCAGCACTATAGGCTGAGAACTAAGAGAGGATGTGATTCCCTATCCCTAAATGAACTAAGAGAGAAAGTAACTTGCTACATAGAGAGAAAGAGGATGGAAGGAAAGAGGGTGAGAGGAGGAAGGGAGGAAATACTGTAATGGAGGAGACTGCAGGTGACTTGCTTTCTTTTATCATAGTGGGACCATATTGCACTTAGAAAACAAGTCTGGACTTCAGGAGAAGAATCTAGAGCTGCGTCTTAGATATCAGATTATTACTGAAGTACAAGGTGTTGAGATTTTCAAATTGTTGCACAACTTGCTAAGCAGCTGAGTTAGAGAAATGCTGCAGAATCAGTTATACACGGACAAGGCAGGATGGGGTGGGGCGTAGCCTGCAGTCAGGTGGACCACAGTTTTCCATCCAAGCTCTATTGCCTTACTGTGTGACTTTGGAAAAAAAAACTATTTAAATCTTTACCTTCATAATCTATAAGCAGTGGATAAAGGTGATGAAAAGTGGAATGAGACGGAGGATGTCTGATGCACTGGCGGGCACACAGACGTGCCAGTAAGTAGTAACATCTGTGCCTCTCTTGAGCCCCAGTCTCTGAACAGCTTTTCCCCACCATATATATTTCTTCTTAGTAGTAAGACGGATCATGGCCATCACCTGTGTTGTTCTGTATTCCCTGCTTTCTTATGAAGTTGGTGCATCCGTCATCAGTGAGACACTACTTTTCATCACCAGGAACTGCTGTGTTGTAGTAAACACATCATTGACACAGAACATCAGACTTTGCTTAGCAGACTTTTTATTCATATTTCCATGTCTTATGGTATATAAGGTTATTGTTAGCATAATCTTGTACAAGCTTTTGTTTTATCATAGCAAACACATTTGTAACATTCTCAGAAAGAGTGTCTAGAAAGTACAAGGCTCCTTTGTTATGCTTGAACTAGAGTAGAATGTCTACCTCTGGGCATTTGGGATGAATAATTCTGGGTGGTTGGTTTCTTGTATTTTTGGTTTTTTTTCAAGGGGGTGACTGTCTGTCCTCTGCATTCTATGGTGTTTACCAGCATCCCTGGCTCCCACTCACTCGATGCCAGTTAGAGTAACCAAAAATGATTTCAGATACTGTGAAATGTTCCCAGTTGAGAACCACTGAACCACCTTAAGATTGTGATTTGACAGAAATGAGTTCAGTGAATGTACTAACCCATGAGATCATCCAGAATTAAACATAGAGGAGAGCTGATTCAAATTTACCTACATGCTCATAAATGATTAAACATTTTAAAAGTACCGAAGGGAATTCAAATAGGAAAAAAAGAATGAAAGAAAGATCAGAAAGATGCTCCTTTGTCATCAGGTAATGAATGAATCGTTCTCATCTTTGTCATGTTGAATATGTGCAGACAGCCCTGTTTCCTCACTAAGTGAAGACAAGGGCATGTTGATAAATGTTTAGATGCCTGGCAGCGTGATAGAAGTTCATTAATTATTGAATGAGAAGAAACAAAGATTGTTTCTAAGTTCTGGGGTGTGTATGTTTAGTCGAGTGTGTTTGTGCAGAATGGCAGAGAGCACATAATACAGAAAGGCGAACTCTGCCCCGCGTATCAGAGGGACCTCAGATACCATCGTAGCTTCTGTGTTGTTATCTCAAGAAAAGAGCTTACCTGCCACATAGGAGCCCCAAGGAGATCAGTGTGTGTGATCCCTAACAGTCCCGTATAGCCCTAGAATTTTTATGAGACCATAGCTTAGACATAGCCCTGGTGGCTCAGCTGGTAAAGAATCTGCCTTTACCAGATGCGGGAGACCTGGGTTCGATCCCTGGATTGAGAAGATCCCCTGGAGAAGGAAAAGTGTGCCCTCTCCAGTATTCTGGCCTGGAGAACTCCATGGAGCGTATAGTCCATGGGGTTGCAAAAAGCTGGACACGACTGAGCAAGTTTCACTTTTCATAGCTTATAGGGCCTACCTATGATGTCATGATCGTAGCAGAGTTTTTGTGTTTTGTTTTTTTTTTTAAGGTAGCAGATCAGTGATTACTGTAAATCAGCTTCTGTGTACAGAGCAAGTAGAGATGTGATAAAATAAGTTACGTATAAGCATCATCTCTCTGCCTCACTGAATAATTTCATTGACAGCAGGCGTGCCTGCCAATAGTGGCGTTTTTGTTGCTGTTTTTCTATTCAGTTTGTACCGTGAGACTCACAGTGTCCTAGCAGATAAGAACAGAGAGACCTGGTTGTCCAGTATCGGCTTTTGTGCAGAGCGCTGTTTCCTGTGAGGTTACTAACAGTGTTTGTCCAAATAATGAGTCCTTTCCCAAAGCAGACCCACCGACAGTTCCTTTCTGAGAAGATTATGGGTTTCAAAGTTCGAATCAAACCAGGCTACAAAATGGCTATCTACTAGCTTCTGTGCTCACACAATCAGAGTATCAATGTTTCTTGTTTCCATTCATGCTGTAAGTTGAATAGCTGTAAACTCCTCCCCGCTCTGCCCCCCCAAAGAAAAGGGGTTGCCAAGACAAATAATTCTTGTGACGTGGGCAATTTCTCACAAACCTTTTTAAAACATGCAGCTTTCAGAAGTCTACATTGTGTGCTTTTCAGGAATGCTAAATCATAGTAAATGTATTTGCTTCATGACTCAAGACCAATTCTGAGCTACAGTCCACATTAAATAATTTCTTCACCTGTATCTGTTTTTAAAATTATAGAGAGGACTTTTACAGTAAGGGAATACATGGCTTATTTCAGATCACTAACATTTTCTTCAGATCACTAAGAAAATGTTACAGGTTTTCAGTGTCGACAAGACCCAGGAATTGGCTAGGAAAAGGAACTTGCCCCCACTCACAGCCAGATAACGTGCCCCCTTCCCAAGAGCCGAAGACACTGATATACAGCACAGCACGGTGAAACATCCAAGTTAGTTCTTGTTGATGACACCTTATGAAGTGGTCCTTAATTTTGGAATTACCCACCGGCATACCTTCCATTTTCTTATAGCAGTCTGATATTTGAAAACAAGAGAGAAGGCAGTGGCACCCCACTCCACTACTCTTGCCTGGCAAATCCCATGGACGGAGGAGCCTGGTGGGCTACAGTCCATGGCGTCGCTAAGAGTTGAACACGACTGAGCGACTTCACTTTCCCTTTTCACTTTCATGCATTGTAGAAGGAAATGGCAACCCACTCCATGTTCTTGCCTGGAGAATCCCAGGGACGGGGAGCCTGGTGGGCTGCCGTCTATGGGGTTGCCCAGAGTCAGACACGACTGACACGACTTAGCAGCAACAGCAGCAGCAGCAGCATTTGAAAACAAAAGCACAGTATTTCAGACCTTTTCAGCGGATGAGAATCTGGCACTTCCTCCTTTTTTGGGTTTTCTTCACATTCTGTGCCTCCATATTTCCTTTGCATTTAGAAGCCACAGTCCTGAAACTTTACCGTGGCATCCTGTTTCCTTCCCCAGCTGAAGTTCTATTTGTTACAATTCCCCATACCTCCATGTGTGTCTATCTACCATTTCCACTGAATAATCAGTTCAGTTCAGTTCAGTCGCTCAGTCGTGTCTGACTCTTTGCGACCCCATGAATCGCAGCACGCCAGGCCTCCCTGTCCATCACCAACTCCCGGAGTTCACTCAGACTCACGTCCATTGAGTCCGTGATGCCATCCAGCCATCTCATCCTCGGTCGTCCCCTTCTCCTCCTGCCCCCAATCCCTCCCAGCATCAGGGTCTTTTCCAATGAGTCAACTCTTCACATGAGGTGGCCAAAGTACTGGAGCTTCAGAGAGTCCGTGATGCCATCCAGCCATCTCATCCTCGGTCGTCCCCTTCTCCTCCTGCCCCCAATCCCTCCCAGCATCAGGGTCTTTTCCAATGAGTCAACTCTTCGCATGAGGTGGCCAAAGTACTGGAGCTTCAGTTTTAGCATCATTCCTTCCAAAGAAATCCCAGGGCTGATCTCCTTCAGAATGGACTGGTTGGATCTCCTTGCAGTCCAAGGGACTCTCAAGAGTCTTCTCCAACACCACAGTTCAAAAGCATCAATTCTTCGGCACTCAGCCTTCTTCACAGTCCAACTCTCACATCCATACATGACCACAGGAAAAACCATAGCCTTGATCACCACTGGCTCCTTCTCTGATCGTTTCTTCTTTTCTTTGTTAATTAATTCTTCTTCTTTTTCCTTTTTTTGCACTGGGTGTTAGATTGGTTACTAGTGATACAAAGATGATTAAGATATGGTCCCTTCCCCCACTCAGGCTAATTAGGATGCTACACGCAGAAATAGATGTGGGTCTGTGGGGCAGCAAACAGAGGGCTAGGAGGGGCAGAGAGCAGCTTCCTCTTCCTGAGAAGATCAGAGGTGCCTGCTTGGAGAGCATGGCAACCCACTCCAGTATTCTTGCCTGGAGAATCCCATGGACAGAAGAGCCTGGCAAGCTACAGTCCATAGGGTTGCAAAGAGTCAGACACAACTGAAGCAACTTAGCACACACACATGTGCCTTGCAGTGTTAATCTCTCCTACAGACATGGTCCCTATCCTCATGGAGTTTATAATCTTAATAGGGGAGCTTCATGTGGAAACGTGCACCCAACTGGAAAGACCTTAGAGGTCATTTGATCAAACCCTGTTAGGTGAATAATAGTCTACTTCTGACAATAGGATAACATTAACCAGTTTTTAAAATACCTTAACATTTAAAAATAAAACCTGTAAAACTTTGAGTACTTGAATCCCTATACCAGGGGTACCACTGAGATAGGGATTTTTGCTGTCAACAATCTTCTCTGGTTTTGACCTTTAACTGTAACAGCCCTTTGCGTCCGCAGATATGGAAGGCTGACTACATTCAATGTACCGCTCCATTTTATATAAAGAGCTTTGTAGAAGCATCCTCATTATAATGTTCACAGAGGCTGCTGGAACTAATTCCCTGTGAATGCCGAGGGTCAGCTACAGTGATCAAATCACCAAAATTGTCCTAAATTCTGTATTAAAAGGAATGTCTTACTTCTTCAAATTGTCCTGCTATGTCTCTTGTTCAAAGGAAATATAGTAAAGGGGAAGAAAATGACTTGTAGCTATGTTCATTCCAAATTGAATACTTTCAAAGGAATATTTTTCAATATGTCAAAAGCATATCAACAGTCATAAAAAATTTTTATATCCTCTGGCACCATACTCTTACCCTTGGGGATTTATTCCAAGAATATAATTTGAAACAAGTTAAACTCATATGCAGATACTTTGCAGCATTCTTTATATTGGAAACAACTCAAACATTGAAAAACAGGCGGAAGAATTTTGTAAATCTTGGTACATCAACTTAACAAAATTATAAGCTGCCACTTATAATCATAAATTTTGAAAGTTTGTAGTACAGTAAGAAAACTGTGATAACTTTAAAAGAACAGACTACAAAATTCTACCTATTCTATAAAAATTATATAGTCATATGAGGCACTAAAAGGAAACCATAAAGAATTAGGATAACTGGTTGACTAAAGAAAGGTCAGAAAGAGTCTGAAAATAAAAAAAGATCTGAAATTATTGGTGTTTTATTTTTATTTTTTTTTTTTAAATATGTGTATTCAGTAAATGCTGGGCACAAATATCCTCATTTGTTCACAGGTTAAATAGTTATTATTTTATCTTCGTAAATTTTTTTTACTGTCTATTCCTATCTCTGCCATAAATTATGGCTTTGGTTGTACTGTGAGTATGTAGTACATACTCCACAAATATTTACCTTCTATTTACATTGATAATATTTCTTTCCTAGAGCAGTGTGCTTCTCAAATTTTAATGAGCATTCATCTCACCAGGAGATCTGTCAGAATGCTGGTTCTGGTTCAGTAGTTCTGGGAAAGAACCCATGAGTCTGCATTTCTAAGCCCCCAGGGGCTGCTCGTGTGTCTGGTCCAGCTCTCTGCTCTGTGTATGAAGATGCTGCTGACGACCCAGAGTCAGGGGTTATCCTCTTGGAAGGCAGTGTTGGGATAGCCTCCCTGGTATAGCCATAACTGCCTCAGTAACATTTCTAGCAGTCTGGGGGCAGGGAAAGAATGATTACAGATGACTGTCTTCTGTGGTTATGAAATAAAGATGCTATCTTAATCGAGCCTGATGATCAACCTTAAGCCACTCAACTAATATCAACATTGTTCCCTAATAGAAATGGCATTAATATAAGTGATTCTGTGTGTATCTTATAAAGAGTAAGAAAAGATTTTCTATGGTAATCATGCTAGCAGTGTTATTTGACACTGATTGACTATTTGGAACCTGATTAAAAACTTGAAAATCCCATCTGGGTTAAGAAAAGCTTTGCCTTGACATTCTACACTGGAAGAAAAATCTTAGCCAAGGCAGTGAATCCTTAAGGAGCAGTGGTGTGAAGCCGAGTCAAGAATCATATTTTTACAATTCTGAACGTTGTAAACATAAGGAACATAAAGAAGCAGAATGTTTTCTAAAACCAGGGGAACATCTTTTTACCTTTGTGTATGAACAGGATAACATTGTGTATAGTAGCCTTGAACGTGGAGAGGAATTTGTCATCCTTTGAATTTGAACCACACCAGTGATTGTCAAAACTTACCGTTGTTTTAGAAGATCATAGCAGGTTTCCAACTCAATTCTCCACAGTGACTGAAGCTGGCTTTGGTGCTGATATTGGCATGGAGAAATTCTTCAACATCAAGTGCAGAGCTTCTGGTTTGGTGCCCAACGTTGTGGTTCTGGTGGCGACCGTGCGGGCTCTGAAGATGCACGGAGGTGGACCAAGCGTAAGTTCCATGCTTGTTTTCTAATAAAACAGAATGAAGCCTAATTGAGTCTTTGAAACTCAAACTTCTTCATCACTACAGTTTTCTAAAATGCCTCCTTTTTCACAAAGCACCATTTCAGGGCACTTAGAGTTCAGTAAGATCAAGTAATTAGTAACACCCACAAAGTGATTTCTAAGCAGTATTTTGGAAAGGAGCATAATGTAACCTCTAAGAGGCTAAGCTGAAGCTTGTATCAACATTTTATAACCCCGTGGTAATGGGAGGATAGAGGCTCTGTTTCCTGAATGAAGAACAGAGGGTGAGAGTGATGGCTTTTGTGGGTGAGATAGTTCAGTGTTTGTATGGATCATTTTTTGGTTCATTGATGCTACATCTCATCAGATTTCATCTAGCACTATTTTCCTCCTGTTTCTGTTTATTATGATTTCACTTTATAACTAACTCTGTTAGAGCACTGGATTATTTCTGAGAGAGCTTTGCTTAGAAATCTCAAATTCTGTTTTAACATTTGAAAAGACTTTATCAAAAGTCTCACATGTAGAATTCACACACAACTGAAAGGGATATTTGTCTTTTCCATAGCAAAGGTGGTTTTTTTTTTTTTTAGGTATTTCCAAAGGGAGAATGAGAAATCTTGTGCTCACTCATCATTTTTGAAATAAAATGATTTGGCATTTCTTTATCACTTAAATCTTGATATACAACACAAACTGCCAAATCTGATTTCTTAACTGGCATGCTCTGTATGCAAACATCACACAATAATCAATTACATAGCATAAAGAAATAAGTTTGCCATGATGAAACACCATAATATGTAGTATTTAATTGTCTTAGCAATTCTTTGTCCTAGGAGGGGCAGACGTTATTTTATACCATTTTACAGATGAGGAAACTAAGGTTTAGTGGGTTTAGGGGATGTGAGCAGTATCACCAGATCTGAAGTCTATGGCTGAGATCCAAATCCTCCACTTTTTGTCCAGCAGACAGAGCTGAATATGAATAAAGGGGAAACTTTTTTGAATCCCTAATCCATTCATTGATACCAGAAATAAATTTGAAATTCCCCTTTCCTGTTTTACAACTAAAAATTATAAAAATCAAAGGGCTTTAATACTCAAAGGGCTTAGACACTGTCTAGTCTGGTGCAGATAAAATTACAGAGCTAGAGGATTCCAGGTCTTGCTTAGTAATCTATTTAGGGGGCTAATCAAACATGAAATCAAGGTCTCTTGACTTTAATTCCACACTCCAGTCTCGTCTTTGTGCTGTAAAAATTCACTACATGATTTATAATCCTATTTCAGTTCATCTTAATGTGTGTGCTCTGTTTTACAATGATTGCATTTTCTGCTCACCTTAATCCTTGGTACCTCGTCCACTTAATGTCATGGTTCCCTGCTAGTGATGATTGTAACAGGACTCAAGAATAATAGACGCAGATACAGTTGGAAAATGATAAAGGGGAGGATCAGGAAGCCAAATGAAGTTTAGCTTTCCTCTCCTATAGTGCTTCTACTTTATATTATTTTATGAATGTCTGTAGGTCTGTCTCCCTCCTTAACTCTGAATTCCTTGAAATTGAGGACTGTGTCTTATATTAATTTGTGTATTCCTCATGCCTGGCATAGTCTGTATCAAGGAAATGTTTTCAGTAATTGAATAATAAATGAACTTTAATCTTCTTAATCCTGTATTCTCTGTTATCCACCTCATTCCTTCATACTTAAATCAACTCTGTTACTAATGTTTTTGATCCTTTATCATTTCTACTTCCTTTTGATATCATTACACAGATAACCACAGCTGCCTCTTATGTTTATTCAGCTTGTTTTTTTCCCATGATTTGTGCAGTGGAAAATCCTATGACCCTTGAACTTGCCCATTTTAGCCCCAGTCATATCTCATCTTCCAAAATGCTGATCATTCTTGATACAGTAAAAGAATGAACACTTTTGGATCTAGATATTTCTTTCATAATTAGTTTTTTAAACATCGTGTCATAAGGAGGGTTCTCCACAACCAATAGGATGTGTATTTATATTAAAAAGAGTTATTGTAAGGAATTATTAACACCCAATTATAGAGGCTGACAAGTCCAAAAATCACAGAGTGGGCAACTGCTGGAGACTCAGAAAAGCCAATATTCCAGTCCCAGTCTGCTGGAGAATTTTACACAGCTTCTTTTTGTTCTAGCAGGCCTTCAGCTGCTTGGATGTGTCCCACCTACACTGTGTCATTCAAAAACACCCTCATAGAAATACCTGGAATAATCATGTTCCTTCACAATTAAAAAAATTCTGTCATAGAGGTAACTTTTCAAAGGATTTCTAATATTCTCAAGACCTTTGCAGAGAAGAGAGTAGATAACTACATCCTAGGTGAGTTAAAATGGCTAGGGTTTCTCACTGAAACCAGTTGCAGGGTATAGACCCCCCCTCCCCCAAAAAAAAGAAAAAAAATGTGGAACTGTGAAAAGTCACTAAATTGGGGTTTCAGAAGCCAGTTATAACAATTCATGCTCCTGTTCTGCCTCTCATTTGTTGTATAACCATGGGCAAGACACTTGCCTTCTCTCAACTTCAGTTTCCTTATCGTTAAGCTGCCAACCCCATTGGTTTCTGTGAGAAATTAGGCTCAAAAGGGAAAAACTAATGGCAATTGCTTTAAAATGGTTTAGAATTTATTTAGAATGATGATGCGCTCTGTATAAATCATATTGTGGGTTCCCTTTTTTGCTAGGATAATGGGCAACAGTATGAAATTGGAATTGCCTGAGGAGTTTTTTAGCTGTTGCTGACCGAGGGTCCCACTCCCAGAAATCCTTGTTTAATTGGTCAAGGTGGAGCTCAGGCCTCAGTGACTTTTTTAAAAGCACCCAAAAGACTTTATGTTCCTCCAGGGCCACCAATGATTGGTTTAAAGCACAAAAATGTGCTTTTCAAGTGAACCTTCCCAAAAAGGGACCATGATTTATTTTTCTTTCAGATCTTTAATCAGAGATAACAGTGTGACAGGACTGTTCTTAATTTTTATCTTTTCTTATCTCAGGTAACTGCTGGGGTCCCTCTTAAAAAGGAATATACGGAAGAGGTAAGAGTGGAGAATTATTCAAATCCAGTTAACCACGGCTAGCAGCTGAGTCTCAATCAGGAAACTGGTTCTTTGCCAGTGGCCTCTTAGAAAGTGCTTCTCGAATAATCTAATGGGTGGAGGAAGGGATAAAAATCCATTCAGTTAACTCTCCAATCTTAAGAAAAGATGGGTGTAGGCTTTCTGTCTGGGCAGTCATCAGAGCAGGCTTCATGGTCTCCAGCACATAAAGGTGTATGAAGCTTGTGGACTGAGTCGCTTAGTCGTGCCTGACTCTTTGCAACCCTGTGGTCTGTAACCCACCAGGCTCCTCTGTCCCTGGGGATTCTCCCGGCAAAAACACTGGAGTGGGTTGCCGTGCCCTCCTCGAGGGGATCTTCTCAACCCAGGGACTGAACGCAGGTCTCCCGCATTGCAGGCGGATTCTTTACCATCTGAGCCATCAAGGAAGCCTATATGAAGCTTATACCCATGTATTCTTTTGACGACTTGCAGATTTTGATTGACTGGCAGCAGTACCTCTTAGCTCCTACAGGTGGCATCATGAATTTGAGCAGAGAGTAGCTGGACAGGGCTGTCATCCTCCGGGGACCTTATGCCTTCTTGTCCACCAGCCCACAGAGCATGGGCATGTTGCTGATGTGTTGGCTGCCAGTCAGCAGCAGAAATAGCTGTCTGGCTGGAGACCCAAATATGCCATTGGATCTAGAATAATTTTAGACTTTATTTGGAAAATGAGCCTCCTCCTTCTGCAGCCATCTTTTCTTGGGGAAAAAAAAAAGACAGGCTTTCTTAGCTTCCAGGACAATAAAGTAAGCATGTGCTGTGCTTAGTTGCTCAGTCATATCTGACTCTTTGCGACCCCTCGGTCTGCTGCCCACTAGGCTCCTCTGTCCATGAGGATTCTACAGGCAGGAATACTGGAGTGGGTTGCCATGCCCTCCTCCAGGGATCTTCCCAACCCAGGGATCAAACCCGGGTTTCCTGCATTGCAGGCAGATTTCTTTACCGACTGAGCCACCAGGGAAGCTAAAGTGAGCATAGATGGAACAAAACCTCCAGAGTGGGCCTGCTGTTGTCATTTGGCAGGTTTAATGGGAGGTGATACTATGCAGGGGTCTGGTTTTCTTACAGAACCTCCAGCTGGTGGCAGACGGCTGCTGTAACCTGGAGAAGCAAATTCAGATCGCTCAGCTCTTCGGGGTCCCTGTTGTTGTGGCCCTGAATGTCTTCAAGTAAGTCAAGCATCCTACTTTAAATGTGGGCGTATCACTGGGCCACCCTGTGAAGCACATTTGTGTTTTGAGGATGTTTGGGCTTTTCTGTGCTTCATCTAAAGTATAGAGAAATACTCTACTCATTCTATTTGTTTGTTTGGTTTTCTTTGGATTGGTTTTACTTTAGCAGACGTGTTCTCAAATATTAGCAGGGAAATGAAATCTGGAGAGTAAGTTGCCATTTCTTTCACTTTTATTATTATTATTATTAATTCTGACCAGCATTTCTTACTGAAAGACAATGGATGATCAAAGGGATATGCTATGGAATTTTCTCAATAAAACCTTTAACAACTTGAAATATTTGAGACAATAGTTGGAGAGGATTTTTCCCCCCATGCTTTGCTTAAGATCTGATTTATTTAAGCACAATGTAACCACTTTTGAGGTTTAGAATATATTCAGTGTTTGGGAGCAAAGTTCTGTATAAGCAGTTAGTCTTTCTTTGAAAACATCGCTAAATGAATACAGATGCAAAACCACAAACATTTTCATCACCAGGACCGACACCCGCGCAGAGATAGACTTGGTGTGTGAGCTTGCAAAGCGGGCTGGAGCCTTTAATGCAGTCCCCTGCTATCACTGGTCAATTGGTGGGAAAGGGTCAGTGGACCTGGCTTGGGCTGTGAGAGAAGCTGCAAGCAAAGAAAGTCGTTTCCAGTTCCTGTATGATGTGCAGGTAAGATCCAGCACAATGATGATGATATGCCAGGCCAGTGCTAAGAGCTTCACACAGGTTGTCATGACAGCTCTGCAGATAAGGATTAACCAAAGGTTGAAGAGGCTGAACCATCTGACAAGGTCAGCTCCTTGGGACCCCGACTCTTTGGCCCCTAGCCTATGTTCTACACTCAGTGCAGAGGGGCTTTGGAGTATAGGGTTCAACAGGGTTTGCACAGGAACAAGACTTTTGAGCAACTTCATTGTTGTTGTTCAGTTGCTCAGTCATGTCCAACTCTTTGCAACCCCATGGACTGCAGCACGCTAGGCTTCCCTGTCCTTCACCATCTCCTGGAGCTTGCTCAAACTCATGTCCACTGAGTCGGTGATGCCATCCAACCATCTCATCCTCTGTCGCCCCCTTCTCCTCCTGCCTTCAGTCTTTCCCACCATCAGGATCTTTTCCAATGAGTCGGCTCTTTGCATCAGGTATCCAAAGTATTGGAGCTTCAGCTTCAGCATCAGTCCTTCCAGTGAATATTCAGGATTGATTTCCTTTAGGATTGACTGGTTTGATCTCCTTGCAGTCCAAGGGACTCTCAAGAGTCTTCTCCAGCACCAAGTTCAAAAGCATCAATTCGTCGGCTTTCATAAGTTCAGTGTAGTTCAGTCGCTCAGTTGTGTCCGACTCTTTGCAACCCCATGAAATTCAGCTCTCATAATGCTTGGGAAATCATGGGCAGTATTTTCTTTGTCTGTTTCTAGTAAAGCCCCTTTGCATCGTGGTGTTCTTGAGCTATTACATATGTCTAATATAAATTTTTTTTAAGTTTTTGAATTGTGGTGAAACACATATAAAACTGACCACCTTTTCCACTTTAGGTGAACAGTTCACTAGTGTTAAGTAGCTTCACATTGTTCTACAGCCACCATCTCTCTCCATAGGTCTTTTCGTCTTGCAAAACTCTGTACCCCTCAAACATTAACATTTCGTTTTTCTTTCCCCTTTATTCCTGGCTGTCTCATGCCAGTGAAGCCTTAGGATTCATTGTCTCAGTCCTTTCAGGCTGCTATGAGGAATATCATAGTATTGGGCGGACATGTAAACAGCAGAGATTTATCACTGATACTTTTTGAAGCTGGGATGTCTAAGATCAAGGCAGAACAGATTGGATATCTGGCGAGGGCCGTCTTGTTGTCTCTTAGATGGAAGTCTCCTCACTGTATCCTCATGTGGTGAAAGTGGGGGAGGATCTTGTCTTTTGTAAGAGCACTAATCCCTTGCATGAAGGGTGCACCCATATGCCCTAATCACCCCAGGGCCTAACCTAGTAACATCAACCCAATCCCTCCCAAAGGCCTCACATCTTAATACACCATCCCACTGAGAATTAGTGGGATATACCAATTCTGGGGCGACAGAAACATTCAGCCTATAGCCCTTACTTAGCATAATGTCCTCACGGTTTATCCATGTTATTGCATATGTCAGAACTTCCTTCCTTACAGCTGAACGTCAGTCCATTGTGTGTTTATGCCCTTGTGTCTGTCAGTAGCCAGTTGGGTTTCTTCCACCTCTTGGCTGTTGTAAATAATGCTGCTTGCTGCTGTGGACATACATGTCAAACTGTGCTTCCAGTTCCTTTGGGTATATATGCTGAAAAGGAGTTTCTGGGTTGCCTAGTAATTATTTAAAAACAGCTTCATAATGAGCATCAGTTAGCATATCTGAACTCTCCAGGATCTCAGTCTTCTCCATTCATCTTTGTTCCTACCCAACACCTCCATTCTGAATCTGCTGGCTCCAGCTCTGGCTGTTGGACTTGTCCTCTTAGGTAGTCCTTGATTGCTGGAGTTCTCAGCCAGTCCATTGTGTGTTTATGCCCTTGTGTCTGTCAGTAGCCAGTTGGGTTTCTTCCACCTCTTGGCTGTTGTAAATAATGCTGCTTGCTGCTGTGGACATACATGTCAAACTGTGCTTCCAGTTCCTTTGGGTATATATGCTGAAAAGGAGTTTCTGGGTTGCCTAGTAATTATTTAAAAACAGCTTCATAATGAGCATCAGTTAGCATATCTGAACTCCCCAGGATCTCAGTCTTCTCCATTCATCTTTGTTCCTACCCAACACCTCCATTCTGAATCTGCTGGCTCCAGCTCTGGCTGTTGGACTTGTCCTCTTAGGTAGTCCTTGATTGCTGGAGTTCTCAGCCTTAACTGGTGGCTTCTCCTATCCCTTCATTCCTCACAAATTCTGCTGGTCTTGAGTCTAGAGTTAAATCATCAAGAGTATGATGATAATTCAACAGCTGAGGAGGGCTTGTCGTGTGCCAGGCATATGGGCACTTTGTACTTGTTAACTTCTTTAGTCCTTACTTCCCTGCTTTCCCCTCATTTTACATATAAGGAAACAAACAATTGTCAGGAAACAGACCATCTCCCAGCTCTGATCGAGAACCACACTGAGTGGCAATGGCAGATTTTAATGATTTCACAAACTGGCTCTTTCAGGAAAACCATCCAAGGTGAAAAAAAGGTCAATAAATAGAAGCAGTATTTTGTGAGTTACACTGTCTTCGACATGCACTAACCCTAAGATGAACCGTTTTCCTTCCCACCAGTATTAAAAATTTTTTGTTCTAAATTCCCATTCATTGTGAAGATGATGCTATTAAAATGTCTGCTCTTCTGTGAAAAGTGGATTAATTTGGTAAGAATGTTGCCTCAGTATTTGATAGGACTCTTGCCTCCTTTGCCCACATACTCTATAACACAGAAATTAGATTTGAGCTGCATAATTGCTTCTTGTGCAGTTCAGCCTTTTATCACTTCATGACAGTTTATGAAAAGAGACTGTCTCCCTAATATTTTGTCCCTCATGCTGGCGAGTCCATTTTAGATCATAGAAGACCATTTACAATTTTGTAACAGTGTAGAAATCTGAGGTCACCACTGCAGGTAGTAATAGAATTTAAGCTTTCCCCACCCGCCTTCCACCAGATTTCTTGCATAATCAGTGTTGGTGAACCTTTATGGATTAAGTAATGCTTTTCTTTTTTAAGTTTTATTTAAGAAATAGTTTTTTTGAAACCTTTTTAATTCCTTTCTTTTTTCCCCCATAACTAACCCTTTTGATGCTTGATAGCTCCATAGGGAGGTATGAGACTGCCCTACAGGAAAAAAGGAAATGATAAAATACTTTTGGATAAAACAGCCTGATAAAAGAAACACCCGGCTGCCTTTGCTTCTTTGTACAAACGGAGTTTCTGTGTATCACCCCAGATTCTATTCCACCTAGAAAATATTGGGTGCAAGATTGATGGCATCTCATTTCCTGCTCCAGTCCCGCCCCTGTCTTGTGTTACGGAAGAAAGACAGCTGAGCTGATTGACGAATCAGAAATAGTGTAGGAGCGCAGGGCGTGACTGCTTTCCTGGGGGAAGTAGAAATCATCTCAAAACCCCAAATGGAAAGAGGAACAGCTCAAAAGAAAAAGAAACACCCGGCCTCAGAGACACCGTGAAGCCAGACAGCTCCCTGAGTCTGTGGCTTTCTGATGACCTGTCCATTAGTTAAAGCAAGAATCAGCTGCTCTTCGGACTGGAGTCTGTGCCAACCTGTCGAAAATTGAGAGATGCAGCCACTGTTCTTTACAGAACAATTCTCTGCGTGTGTTTCACCAGAGTAGCTTCTAATTCAAGAGCAGGCAACAGTTGTTCACGTTACAGAGGAAGCTGTTGATTAATTCAAAATTATAGTTTTTTTAAATATAGAATAAGGGGCAGTGGCCTAATTGCTCAAAGGAAGTTTATCATGTAAGAATTAATATATTTAATATACTGTATCATTTCCTTTAACCCCTTAAGGATGATCACAGTATCCTGTCCTTTAAGAAGCTGTTAGAAATCCCCACCAAAACCCATCTTCTCTTGGACTTTTTCTTTTCTATTATTGCTTTTGACAGTTTATCTTTACAGTTTACAGTATAATGTCTCTATATCTGTAAGCACCCAGGGAAATGCTATAGCAGATGAAAAAAGGAATCTATATTTAACACTTTATAAGCTAACAAATTTCTCTGCCATGCATTATTTCAAGTATATCTAATCCATTTCCATGGGATGTGTGAGCTCAATTCTGCTTTTTAAATGGACAAACGAGATCTTAGAGAAGGTGAGGGACTTGCCCCATGACGAAATGGACACTTGATGAAAGACATAACATTATAGCTAAAGGGGTAAGACTTTGAGCACATTAGAACTGAGTTTAAATCTTGGCAGTGCCTTACCGTGGATGTAAACGTGGGCAGTTGTTCAAGTCTCAGCTTCCTTATCTATAAAATAGTGTCTGATATTGACATCAACTTCACCCAGTTGCTGTGAGAACAAAATGAAATCTTCCAGAGTAAAGTGCTGGGACATGGAAGGCTGGGGATCTAAGTTAGCTCTTCCTTCTGTCTGTTTCACTGTTTCCTGAAATGACTTTCAGGACGTGTCTTGTAACTCAGGTAACTTTGTCAGACTCCAGGGATGGTGTCCTTTCCAAGTGGTTTAAACTCAGCAGTTAGAAGCTCCCAGGGCACCAGGAAAAAAGACCTCCCCTAATTAAAGCCAGACATTTAGCCATCTTTCTCCATTAGAATTGGGAGCTGTTAGTGATTTAATAAAATCTCAGTCGCTTTTGCAAAGGATGCCTGGCACCAAAAGTCTGTCTGAATCTTGTTACATCAGGAGTGAGGGTTGAAAACTGTCTTCACATCCCTTCGCCTCCTTCCTTTAACCTCAGAAACACCATGAGGTGCAGCCTTGACACCAAGAGAGGATGGTGTTTGTTTTTGTTTAAAGGTCTTTCCTGTTCCTTGTGTGAAGCCATGCTCTTGATCACAGCGGGGCTGGAATCAGGGGAGATCAAACAGACCAGGAAGACTGTCTAAGGCCATGCCAGCACCTAGGATTTCCACCCTGTTGCACTTTGACTGCCTGTGTGTTTATGAGTGTTTTCTCCCCTGCTGACATGCATTTGGGGGGTAAAGGAATTGGTTGGTTATTGAGGAATTATGTATTTTCTATTTCTTTTTTTTTTTTTTTTGGATTTTCTATTTCTTAAGGATTCAGATCAGTTTTGGGGTAGGTATTTGACAGGTATCTGGGCATTTGCAACCAGAACCTCAAATTTTAAGGAAATGAATAAAAATACATGTGTATCAGTTCAGTTCAGTTCAGTCGCTCAGTCGTGTCCAACTCTTTGTGACCCCATGAATCGCAGCACGCCAGGCCTCCCTGTCCATCACCATCTCCCGGAGTTCACTCAGACTCACGCCCATGGAGTCAGTGACGCCATCCAGCCATCTCATCCTCTGTCGTCCCCTTCTCCTCCTGCCCCCAATCCCTCCCAGCATAAGTACTTGTATATATGTGTATAGAATGTATGTGTGTATAGTAGTGGTGGTTTTTTAAAATATGGTAAAATATATATATATATATATTCCTAATGTGAAATTCCCTGTTTTTATCATTTTTAAATGTATCGTTCTGTGTATTTAGAAAATATAAAAATGTATACATTCATGCTATATATAGAGAGTTTTAATTCATAGAATTTAGAATGATCGTTATGTACATCCTTCTGTGCCTTTTGTACTTCACAGTAGTTTCTCAACAAGGTTTAAGGAGAAGGGATGACCTCTCTTTTTATGCCCTTGTTTGTCCCTGTCCTCTTCTCTCCTTGTCAAGGCCTTGGCCTCTCTTGGCTCTCTCCTCCGTGTCCCCAGACCTGCTGTTGGTGTGCCACTTTCCACCAGACCTTTTTTCAGCTCTCTCCTTTATATCCCTTATGTGCAACTGAATATTTGGCACATTTTACAGGAAGCTGCCGCTTGTATTTCCAGTCCCTTGAGTATCTCATTCAGAGTCCGTATCTCTCCTTGTGCTCTCTGTTCTGCTTTCTTACTTATGGTGAAGCTCTGGTTCTCCAGCCTGAACTGCTTCTAGCCCCTCCCTCATCAGCCTCTTCTCCCCTTACCTCTTCTTCCTGATTCAGCTCCAAATCCCCCCACCGCCTCCATGCCACACCCTTTTGCAGACACACCTCAGATCTCTATCAGAGCTAGATTCTTCCCCAGCACTGGCCTCTAGGTTCCCTGTCCAGTCTCCCTTGGTCTCACTCACCTTCTTGGCCTACTGGCCGCCACACCCATCTTTGTTTGACATGTCACTTCAGATCTGAATCTGTTGTTAGATACAGACCAACTTTTCTCTATGCGTCCTACTCCGGGCTTTGTGATTCTGCTAGGCATCTCCCAGCTTAATCCCCTTGAGGCTAGAAATAGCACCTGATGAGAAAGAGTGGTCTATACCCATTTCACTTGTGCATGTCACAAGGATTCCTATAATTTCACCTAAGTGCATTCTTGTAACCTGAAAAATGGAATGTCACTGTGGTGGAAGCTTCTAGATTTGCATTATATCATCCAGAATTATGGGCCAAGCAAGAAAGACAGGGGTATAAAATGGATGCATCACTCCATCCATCCCCTGGATTTTCTGACCTAAATTCAGATGGCCTGAGACCACTCAACAGAGGTGCGTGATCAGTCGCTGAGTTGTGTCCAACTCTGTGGGCCATGGCTATAGCCCACTGGGCTCCTCTGTCTGTGGGATTTCCCAGGCAAGAATACTGAAGTGGGTTGCCATTTCCTACTCCAAGGGATCTTCCCGACCCAGGTAGCAAACCCACATCTCTTGTGTCTCCTACAATGGCAAGTGCTTCTTTACCTGTGCACCACCTAGGAAGCCCAGTAGGGTACAGAATCCATTTTCTCAGCCTGAAAAGCTAGCAACATTATTTAAATGTCATCACAAGTGTATTAAAGACCACTTCAGGATTTGGGGAGGAAATCACTCAAAACAGCACAGGCTTCACCTAGAATCTAAGAGGTTAGGGATTTGTTTTAGCCCCATTTTATTTCAGAAGATGATTTCTTTTTCTTTTCATGAAAGTAGTTTACTCCCCCCTTGAGTGAAACTTTTAATCTTAGACTAGAAGATTTTTCTTTAGCATCACAGCTCCAGTAGATGAATTAGGGAAATATGACTCCTTCCCATGAAAATGGAGCCTGAGCTTCACCTCGTGTCCATTCGTATGAGTCTCAATACACTGAGATTTGTGAGTAACTTTGTGCAAGGAGGAACATCAAGTGTGTCATAAAAATACATGAAGTCATTAGGCCAAGCAAGTGCTCAGGCCGCTACCAGCCCTTCCCCCTCCTGTGGGTGAGATCATTAAAATCGTACGTTCCTCTGTTTTCCTTTGGTGTTACTGTTATGGTCTACTTAAGACTATACAAGCCCAGGAGACTACTCAATAACCTAGAAAGAATGGATATATGTATATGTATAACTGAATCACTTCGCTGTACATCTGAAACCCGCACAGCAGTGTAAATAAGCATATGGGCCTTCCCAGATGGTACTAGTGATGCTTTACCTGGAGGTTCTTTGCCATGCAGGAGATGTAAGATATGTGGGTTCGATCCCTGGATTGGGAAGATTCACCGGGAGAAGGGAATGGCAACCAGGAGAATCCCACGGACGACGGAGCTTGGTGGGCTATGGTCCATGGAGTCACAGAGCTGGACATTAAAAATTAAAAAGCAAAACAAAACCAAAATAATGAAATAAGCACTTTATTTTTAAATTTTTTAATTGTTCAAATAAAAGTAAATTAAGGACTAATAGAAGAGAACTATGGTGAGGAAAAATTCTCAACTAGTAGTAAAAATATAAAATTTTCCACTAGATGAAACAAAATTCAAATCAGTATTCAGGTAGCATATTTTTTAAAGCAAGGCACTCACTATATTAGTATCAGTTGAGTTTGCGCTGTTAGACACTATGTTGACTCCTTTGCATATTTAGTTTTATGAAATATCGTCCTCAAGATGTCCATCTACAGTAAATTGGTCAGTCAGAATTCCTGGACCTGAAATAAATCAAAACTGAAGACAAAACAGACAAACAAGAAAGAGTATACAAAGTCACTCCTATGATGTGAATTCCTTATCATCATCATTTCATATGGACAAATGTGGGCTTTCTGGCGATGGGCCTCTCTTCATTTCTCAGACCCCAGCAATCTCTACCTTGCATCCTGGTTTTCTTAGGAGAGCGAGTTTCCTCTGGGGTTCTTCTGGACTGACCTGTTGCTCAGGACCAACAAGCCGGCGAGGCTAGCCACTTGGGAAGCTAGCTCATGGCAGTTAGCACGTCCACCTTGGGTAGCTCAGATGTGCTGGTTTCCAGCCAAGGACATGCTTTGTGTTGAAGATAAAAAGCTCTGTTGTTCTCAGTCACAACGCAGAGCTGCTCCCATGACACTAGGGGGAGTGTTGTAATGAAGCTCCTGGTGTAAGGTGGGTTCATGTTATTTACTTTTATTGAAGTACAGGAAAGGCCATGTAGCAAACTACACTTTATTTTCCCCAAGTCTAGCAGATTCATGTCTTTTTTTTTTAATTGAAGTATAGTTGATTGACAATGTTAGTTTAGTTTCTGGTATACAGTGGAGTGATTCAAAAATATACACATGTATATACACACGTATATATATATATATTCTTCTCAGAATTTTTCCTATTATAGGTTATTATACGATGCTGAGGGTTTCCCAGGTGGTACAATGGTAAAGAGTCCTCCTGCCAGTGCAGAAGATGCAGGTTCAATCCCTGGGTCGGGAAGATCCCCTGGAGAAGGGAATGGCAACGCACTCCAGTACTCTTGCCTGGGAAATCCCATGGACAGAAGAGCCTGGCAGGTTACAGTCCATGGGGTTGTAAAGAATCGAGACGACTGAGCGACTTAGCATGATTAAGTACATGCATGTGAAGGAACTATCTGAAACCAGAGGAAGGATTACCTGAGAGGATTAGAGAAAACAGTGCTTTCATTAGGATTGAGAATCATTTCTCTGGTGTCACAAAGAGTCGGGTACAACTGAGCAGCGAATACACACACATATGAAGTTGAATATAGTTCTTTGTGCGGTACAGTAGAACCTTGGTATTTATCCATTTTATAAATAGTTGTGTGTGTGTGTGTGTGTGTTTATCCCAAACTCTTAATTTATTCCCTGCCTCCTTCCCTTCTCGTAGCTGTAAATTTGTCTTCTTTGTCTCTGCCTCTTTCTGTTTTGTACATGAGTCCATTTGCATCCGTTTTTTAGATTCCACATCTGTGATGTACGGTTTTTGTCTTTCTGTCTGCATTACTGCACTTAGTACAAGAGTCTCTAGGTCCATCCACATTGCTGCAAATGGCCTTATTTCAGTCATTCTATGGCTGAGTGAGATTCCAGTGTGGGTATGTGACATCTTTATCCGTTCGTCTTTGGGTGGGCCTTTGGTGATTTCCATGTCCTGCCTGTTGTCAGTAGTGCGGCAGTGATCACTGGGGTGGGTGCACTTATCTTTTCAAATTTGCGCTTTTGCAGGATGTACGACCAGGAGTGGGTTTCCTGGCTCACACGGTAGTTCTCTTGTTAGTTTTTTAAGGAATCTCCATTCTGCTCTCCACAACGGCCAGCAGCTTCATTTTTAACTTTTGTTCCATTTCACTTTTTGTCCATTTTCTTCTCACCAAAAATAAAAGAAAAGAAAAGTAAATTAAAATTTAAGCCACTGCTTTTCTGGAGTTCATACCACTAAAAAGCAGGTTTTAAACAAGGTAGTGATTCCAGAGGTCTTTTCAAGAAAGATAATGTCATCTGTCTTTGAGTAGCTCAGCTTCTATGAGCCTGAATCACCCCACCAATACTATGAATGTGGTGAAGGGTGAAGCCTCCAGCCTTCCTTCCCGATGTCACTCAGCCAGGGTTCCAGGTGGGCAGACTCTAAATGAAAAACTGTCGACAACATGACCCCTAGTTAGGGTTTCTTTGTATAGCTGTGCTGCCCAAGCCATAGCCACTGGTCACAGGAAGCTATTGAAATTTGAATTAACTGAAATTAAGAGCTCATTTCCTCATTTAGCTACTTAATAGTTACGTGAGGCAGGTGGCTTCCGGCCTGGAAAGCGTGGTTGTAGACAATTGCCATCCTTATAGAAATGTCCATCAGAATACTCTGTTCTAGAGTATTTCAGCTGTTTTTATGTATTTTAGAGGTTTGGGAGGAAATTAATGTAGGATATGTGCAGAGTTATATTCTTGGTGAAGATAGAGATTTAACATAGTCTTAGTATCGTGGTATTGACGCCAGACTTTGTAAAGTAGCTTATGAGTGTATTGAGAAATTGTGCATAATAGAATGGTCACTCTTTCCAGAAAAAGCCTTGTGTTTGCCACCATTCCCTCCTTGAGGTGTGCCTTTCAGCTTGTGTGAAATTATCTTTCCTTTTATTGCTTATTAAAATCTTTCACATCCTTTAAGCACCACTCAAGTTCCTGCCAGCCTTATGCTGATCTCCATGCCTTCCCCTACAGTCTATGATCTTCTGCCTTTCCTAGTAACATATATGCAGAGCCTTTATCACTCGCTCCAACCTGTCATATTTTACTGTGTCATCGTCCCCACCCCAACAGGCATTCTCTGTACACAAAACCCCTGAAGTTCTTTGTGCACCATAATACCTTGAAAGTACTTGACGTAGCTGGCTGTTCATTTGGCAGATGTTTGTGGAGTCGCTGCTGGTTGCAGGTCACTATCTTAGACATCAGGGATATGAAGAGGGAAGAGGTGATGAACAGATAAATTTGTAGGTATTTAGGGAGTTGGAGGAGTGCCAGGGATGATGAATACATATCCATATATTATTTATTTTACCATTTTATTTATTTTATAAAAGCTATCACTGAGAACAGAGCAGTACAAGTGAATATCAAGTTCAGATCAAGATCATTGGACTAAACTTGACTTTCTTTTATCTTTAAAGATTACACTCCACCACCACCCCCGGCCC